>JAPYZE010001798.1:0-34911 GCA_030522805.1 Leptomastidea abnormis | reverse complement strand
TCATCCAGTTTACCAAACAGCATCATCATAATCATCACCACAATTTCATCATCATAACCCAAAACCGTTAACATACAAACTGAAAAAAGAAAAAAATCTCTACTCACACACGTATATATATATATATATATATATATCCAACAACATACCACAAAATAACAATCACCCACGCAACCGCATAATCGTCCATACGTCCGTTCGTTCTCGCATTGTTTCCGCAATATCGGACCCCTGCGCGCTTTCGCGTGGCGGAATAAAAAAGGAAAGAGAGAAATATACATATAGGTATATGCAAGAGAACGATGAAGTATATATAGAGATAGAAGCGAGTTCGTTTTTACAGAAAAAAGGAAAAAAATAATCAAATACTCTCTTTCGAATCAGCAGGCGCGGTTGTAGTATAGAAACGGGTTTGCTACCAACTACGACGACCTTCGGCATAGCAGAGTAAATTTTTTTTTCTTTTTCTTTTTCTTTTTCTTCTACTTCTTCTCTTTTCGCTAGTCGATGCATATATAGATTCTTCGCTTCCGGGACACGATTCGATCTTTTTCTCTCTCTCTCTTTTTTCTCTTTTACACATATTCGGTGTATATAGTGTAACGAGATGTTCTTTTCTTTCTTTTTTTTTTTAATTTTACCTGTTCCATCTTCTTCTATCTATTTCCCCTTTTTTTTCTCATCTACGTTATTATATATACACGTGTTTACATATGTTTCCAGTAACCTATGAGTTATATTTTCATGTGGTCATAGTTTTTCAATCTTTATTTCCATTTTTTTTTATTATTCTTATTTTTGTCACGTACGTGTATATCGATATATATATTGTTGTGTATGCTGTAATTGGAAAAATTGAGAATCACTTGGAATATAATTGAGAAATAATTAGCGGACAAGGAGACAAAAAAAAGAAAAAGAAAAGTTGGTATGAAAGAGATTGAAAAAAAATTGGTGATATTCTCTTGCTATACGTGGAAGTGTGTGTAGCCTTAACGAGTTTTACATTGCTGTTGTTCAGTTAGTGTATATATAGATATATAAATTTTAGAGAAGTTTTGGAGATTTTTTTTGTTCCATAGTGGTTGCAAACTGACTTTTCATTTTTGTTCTAAATAAACTGATACGAACAAAAAAAAATTAGCCAATATTAATTAAAAATATTATTTCAACGAGATATTAAAATAAAAGCTAATTTTAATATTACATATTTTATTAATCAATATAACCACTTTAATAAAACTAATAAATAAAGCTTTCCTCATAATACCATATTTATATCAAATTCAAATCATACCACCAAATAACATTCCAATTATCCTCTTCAATAAACATCAATTACTTTTATCCTCAAAAAAAAAATCGATTTCAAAAGCTCAAGCTTTTCATAAACCCGTTATATACCTATATATAGTTAAACGCGAGTATCCTTAAAGTATTTTTAAAACCTTCTCACCAAATTCTAGAACGTCCATTCAAAGGTTTACACTGATGAAAAGGAATCGTACTGTGTTAAACGATATCGACCTGAGAACTGCTGTTACTTGCTTCTCTCGAAACTCACAGCTCACATAGCGCAAAAACAGAAAGCAGCCCTTATCGTTTAAAGATTCCATTTTATCTTTCTCACTCAAGTTTATTTTACGTACGATTAATCGTAGAAGTGAAAGAGAGAAAACTTTATATTCTCTATATATATCTTTAGTAAAGTCGAACTATGTCAATATTATATTAGAAATTCCATTATCGTAAACTAAAATTTCAAGCTGCAAGCTCTCTAGGTATCTACTTGGAATAAAGCCATTGGAACTAAGAGAGAGAGAGAATTTAAGTACTTTACGTATATTTCATTTTCACTATATATGCTTTTACATTATTATATAGTAGGTACTATTACTAAGCTTTTATACCTTCGTACCTATATATCCTGTAATCGTATGTGAAAACAACTATTGAAAAATTTTAAAGATTAAATTCAATTTTTCCATTCACAAATAAATTTTTATTTTTTTATTTTAAAAAAAAACACAGTAATAAATCACCGTACTTTTCAATTTAAAACCCCCAAAAAAAAAACAAAAATGATAAAAAAAGCTAAAAAACTTTAAAAAAAGCAAAAAAAAAAATTATCCTTCCCAGCAGTAGCAATAGCATCCCCTACAGCACCAGCAGCATCAGTTTAAATCTGACCTACTTCGCAACTCTCTCTTTCTCTCTCTCTCTCTCTACCCTTTCTCTCACTCCCTTTGTAGCCGCGTGCAATCAGTAGTCACAGCGTCGAGAGAGGAAAGCTTGCAGAATTGCAAGGGAGATAAAGTGAGAGAGAGAGAGAGAGAGAGAGAGAGTAGGGAAAAGGGGGACGTAGGAAATGGAAGGAGGGTTATAGTATAGGGTTGAAAACACGGCCCAAAAGGCATTCATCAAGCCTGGGGGGCTGCTATATATATGGGAGAGAGAGAGCTTTGGGCGCGACCAACGTCGTCATCGTCGTCGTTGTATGTGTAAGCGAAAGGGCGGCTCCACAAGTCAGTGTGTGTATGTATGTATGTATAGTTCCCAGGTTGGGCTAGGTCGTTGAGGGCGGAGGCTTTTGGGAGAGGGAGATAACCGAGAGGGATGGAACGAGCTTGCAAGCTCAAGCTCTCTCACTCTCTCACTCTCTTTTGGAGTGCAAGCATGGGTCGATCCCTGCAACGGCCTCTGGTGCAAAATAGGACGGACGCGATTTATTTGTTTCGCGAAAAACGGATGAGAAGTGCTACTGAAATCCTCTCTTCTTCTTTTTTTTTTCTTTCTCTTTTTCGCTTTATGTTCTGGAGATTGAAGATTGATGTGGAAAAAAAAGAGGGATGAGGGAAAGAGGAGTTGTGGGTATATATTGAGGGGGCGTTATTTTTGGATTGTTTTCGATGGAATTCGGTTATAATTGATGTGAGGATTTTATATTTTTTTTAGAAGGAATGAGATTTGTTGGTTTACTGTGAAGTCAAGTTTTTTAATTTGAGGAAGAAATTTTTATATTTTTGTTTGTTTTTCACGATTAAAATGTGTCTAGAATTTTAGAATATGATATTTCAACTTGTTTTATATTTTTATTTTTTGTGGTTTATGTTTTTTATATACACAATATGAAATGTAATACTGATGTAAAAATTTAAGACGATAAAAGTAGTATCATTTTGAGAATAAAAAATATATGGTTGAATAAGGTAGGTATTGTATGACTTGGTATGTGAAATATGAAAAAAAAAAGAAAAGGGTCAAACGAATAATACTTGCATACTAAAAGTCAAAGATGGACATTTCGTTTTGTGGCAAAAAGCAAAAAAAAAAAAAAATCACTTTGAGCTTGAAATAAAATTCTATTTGAAAAAGCAGTTTATTGAAAAATCCATATAAAGAAAATTCCATTGTTAAAATACGAAGGCCTGTCAAAGTCTTGAAATTCTAGAATTTTAGACTTTTTTTTTGGTTAACGTTTGAAAAGAAATAAGAATAGAAAAGTATCGTATATTATTTTGATTAAAAAATAAAAATATAAAAATATTTAAATTTAAATTTGTAAATGGATGAGTTTGTATATTATTTTAATTAAAAGCGAACGTCTAAGTGTAAATGAAATTTTTTTTTAATGTTAATGAAGAACGCGAATGAGCAAATATAGTTATCTAATTATTTACACGAGAGAACTCATTTATAGTTTTACGAATTATATGACTTTTTTTTTTTATAATATGACCCAATTTTTTTATTTTTTTTTTTAACGAAGTAATTAAAATCATTTTCAGCTTGTTAAATACAGACCTACAAAATTTTCGTATAAATTAATTTTATAATCCAACTTAAGGGCTACTATTACCCGTATAGCAATAATGCAAAAAAAAAAAAAAAGAAAAGAAAGAATAGAAAAAAATAAAATTGTAAAGTGGTGTTATAGTTGATTACAACTAATGAGATTACAAATGTAGGTAGAAGAGGAGGAGTAAAGGTAAAAAATTAAAAAAAAAAAAAAATTAAATTATGTCGGTTCTGATGGAAAAAGTTTTAAGTGAACTTCAAATTTGCGAGAAAAGGCAGTGTGGCGCAGCAAGTAACATGCGTTGAGTGCAATATTTTAAAATTAAACGCTGATGGATAAGAAGTTCGTACATACTTTCTTTTTAACCTTATTTTTATAAAGCTATTTTCAAAATTAATAACACTTCTCATAAAATTTGATGCAACTGATTTAAAATAAAAAAAAAATTTGAATTTTTAAATTATATATCTTAATCATAGTATTTAATATTGCAAAAGAGCTTTTAAATATAATAGGTACCTAACCCAGAATAATAATAATAATAATTTAAATAAATTTAATTGATAAAATAATACATCTCATTAATATTATGATAAACCCTCCAGGATAACACAACATAAATGCCAATAACATATTGAAATTTTCTTAATATTAGTCAATATAAGCTTTCAATGAAATTCATATAATATAAAGCTTTTAATAAATTAATATAATAAACCAGCCATTAATTATTAAAAAATAATATATAATTTATCACATTTAATATCCATTTATTAAATTTTTCATTTATGAATAACAAAAAATCTCCACTACAGATACATAAATATTTATTATAAATTATTTCCCAAGCATTTATAAATTTTCACTCCTATATGATTTTCCATCACCAGTATTATATACCTATACATTATATCCTATAGAGTCTCTGATTTATGTCAAATGTCATAGATTAATCAATTTAAAATATCGTAAAGCCAAAGTAGAGACTGGCGTTAGTAAAAAGGGTAAAAAGGGAAGGGAGGGGTGGTATAAATTGAAAATAGACTTTTCTACGCTATCATTTTGGTGGTCTGCGCGAGATGCAAAATTAATTAGCCAGGCTAAATTAGAGCGAGTTTAATAACTTAGACGTAGATTTTATTTACCACCTTTCCTCCCACTACTGTAGCAGCAGTAGTAGAGTGTCCAAAATCCTTCTCTATCTACCTGAATAATTTTACTTCTCTCAACTGTCTTCATTCACGTATAAAATTTTTGATGACACTGCTTATTATAATTTAAAAACTTTTTTAATGTAATTTATTTCTTGATTAATGTGAAAATATTATTATTACTTTCTTCTTCTTCTTCTTCTTCTTCTTCTTTTTGTATATTTCATCGTGGTATTTAAATTTTTAGGTTGTCGTTTATTATATATATATATATATATATATATATCTCCACTTCACTTTTATATTAACGAAACTGACAACTTAAATTTATCGTATACTTCCTGAAGAGGTAGACTATTCGATTAATGTCTATTTCAATTCAACCCATCTCTTTCAAATATACCTCAACAACAACAACAAAATTTGACCCTACATAATTATAAAATTTATTAAACTCACGTATAATCATACCTGTCGTCCTTTTTCCATCACATCTTTTTCTCTTTTTAAAATACCCTCATCATTTTCCATTAAAGCAAAAATCAAAATTAATCAAACATAAATATAAAAAGAAATGATTAAACAATGAAAACAAATCATACTATCCAAAATCTACTAATAATCAGCTCCTCCATCCCACTCCCCCCATAGATTTAAACCCTCCCTTACGACCCTTGGGCCTCATTCCAATCGACGAAGCTATGATTGGCCGCGTAAGTGGACACGATTTTCCGGCCCGCTTCCGGCTAATCATTATCGGACCAGGCTTATAACGCTCGATTGCGCGTGATATCGTTATCCCCACCTACTACTACTCCATATACTCTATACTCTATACAGTATTGCCGCAGATTTAACCTTTCTCACTCTTATTATATATATATTTTTTTTTTCTTGTATTGTTAATGGGATTTTGTGGGAAAAGGTTACTGATAATCCTTTACGGAGTCGTAAAAGAAATAAAATGGCTTTGGAATTGATGTTTGTAGATGGATTTGTTTTTTTTTTTTTTATTTTGTTTGGTTGAGAGAGGTTGTAATATATATATTTGGGAGAAGTGAAGTTGAACGGATGATCGAATGGATTTTGACGTGCTTGTTTTCTTTTAATTAGGTGGAAGATTTTCTGGTATTGACTTTTTTCAAGTTGAAATTATTTTTTTTTTTTTATTTTATCTTAATTAAAAATAGACTTTTATATTTAAGACTGCTACAATTAAAAGAAAAGGGTGAGCTTAAATATAAAGTTCGTACGCCCTTTTTTAAAGTTTCGCGCCCTTCTTCTTCTTTTTTTTTTTTTTTTTTTTGACGGAAAAAAGAGAAAAGTCTGAAAAAGATTTCTTTTTATTGACTTTTCGAAACTGCTTCCGGGCAGTTTTCGTGAAATTTAAGATTACAGAAAAGTTGTTTTCAGCTTTATTTTTTTTTTATTTTACTTACGAAGATTATCTTGACAGTGCTAAGTTGAAGTATTTCTTTTTTTTTACTTATTTTTTTTAAAGTATTCAAAAGCGAGCATTTTAAATGAGAGTAATTTTCTTTATTATTTTTTATTGGGTGTAAAAAAATCGTTAACACGTATACCTACTCAAGCTAATTATAAATAGATTATTGTTTACAAATTTATTTATAACCAAATCGTGTAATTATATGCAATTTAATCGATTTTTCAAGTTTATCTAAAATACGTTGTTGATTTGTTGATGCATACCTAATAATCATAATAATAGGACAAGAACAATATAACACTCATACATCAAATTCATAATAAAAATCGTCCTTCTTATAAACAAAGAGTAATAATCAAATGTTATTTATTATCATGTCTGTACCAAGATTTTTTTTTCTTTTTTTCAAAGATGAGCAAGTACCAATTTACCTAACAATATAAAAAAATCATCATTAAAAGTTAAACCCATTAAACATCACATAAGGAAATACCGATAATAATCGAGAAAATAAACTCTTACGTAAGTCTTTTACTAAAAAAAAAATATACAAATAAACTTGAAATTTTAAATATTTATTTAACATACAAATAATAATAATCGCAACTTTTATTATTTAAACACAAACCGATTTTTCACAATATTCAACAACAGTAACTTAAAATAAATGCTCTAAAAAAATTACAATAACAACCAACTCTTTCGTAATTATTTCAACACTTGGAGTTTCAATACATCTTACCGATCTCTTCAATAATCCTCACCGATCTCTTCCATACTCTTAACCGATATCATCAAAACTTCTTACCGATCTCTCTCATACTTCTTACCGATATTTCCAATACACCTTATACCGATCACCTAACACTCTCCATACCGATCTTCACAACAAATCTTACCGATTTTTCAAATTTTCACTCCAAAAAAACTAATAACCCTTAATCCCAAACTAAAATTCAAATTTTCCCGCGCTTGATCAAGAATATATATATCTCACAAGGTCCGTTACATAGATAGTAAGTGGGCGGTAGTAGATATATAGTAAAGGAGAGGGGAGTTTAAAAAGCTAGATATTACGGTCGGCCCTCCCACACACACACACACACACACACACACACACACACACACACACACACACACACACACACACACACACACACACACACACACACACACACACACGTTTATATAGTATATAAAGCAGCGCCGTTCATATAGCGGCAGATGCGCGAAGGTCGCTGGTATTTTAAAAATCTAAGGCCGCCGCTGCTTACTGCTTTACTGCTGTTTCTACATTTATATATATATATAAAAGCGCTCCGTTCGTTTTCTACATACACACATTTCTATATATATGTGAGTGTGTAAGTACGATCGACTGGTGCTGCGCTATATACGCGAGAGCCTTATGCCCTGACTCTTCTTGCCTTTACTGCCTGCCTGCCTGCTGTTGAGCGCCTCCACATACATATATATATGTAATCCACTGTGCGCTGCGCTACCTATATACCTTCTTGATATTATTATTATATGAGCGAGTAGCAGCAGCAGCAGCAAGCAACAGCAGCAGCAAGCTAAACCGGCCCATATGGCCTACCCGTCGTCTGAGCGTTGTTACAGCGTCAGTACGCTGGACGACGTTAAGGGACGGGCGGCGCTCTTCTCTTCCTTATAATATACTTATACTGTGTGTTATCGTCGTGTGTGTGTGCTTGCGTTTTTCTATCTTTTTTTTTGTGTGATATGGCAAAAGGCTTATTTAGTAAGGTGATTTTTTTTTTTTGTTTTTTGTTTTTGTGTGTATGATGTTGTTCTGTTTAGTTTTTTTTTTTTTTTTAAGATATCGGTATGTGAACCGATTATTTATATGTTTAAAGGGATATTTTGTTAAAGGTTCTTTTTTTTTAAAGGATGTATAAAGATCGGTATTGTAAATAATAATTGTACGTGTGTGTATGACTATATATAAGCACCTGATACATCCGTGATTCTATCTTTTATTTTAGTATGTGTGTGTGTGTGTGTTTCTTGTGTGGATATATATGTATATATAAGTAACACTCCGTATATGTGTGTATGTGATTATATAGATGATGACCGTCAGCTGACGCGATCATCAGATATTGGGATTGGCTTTATCTTTTTCGTATATGGTAGTTAAGAAACATTTCTCTTTTTTTTCTGGATATATTATATTAGAATCTGGTACCAATTGCATATTAAAAGGTATCAAAAAAAAATAAAGATCAGTAAGGTGTGTAAGTATAGTAGATGACGCGTCGATTTCCGGTATATATGTATATATATACGTAGTTCTCTCTCTTTCTCTCTCATCGGGGCGTTCCATAAGAGATCCAGAAAGAGTAAGAGAGATACTTTACGCGACCTTGTTTAAACTTACACCAAACACCTTCATCAATAAATATCATAATTTTTTTTTTTATTATCATTAATAAATCAAAATCTTTTTTTAAAATTACCATCATAATTTTATCCTTATTATTTAAAAAAAAAAGTTGTGCAAATGAACATACAACTATATACAATATGACCGTCACATGACTAAATAATCCCCCACAGGTTTTTCTCTATCTCTATCTTTCTTTCTCTATCTATCTATCTCTCTCTCTCTTTCTGTCCCTACGTCTCCTCCGACTATGCGACTCTTCATCGTCGTCGTCGTCATCATCGTCGTCGTTGACTGTGTGTAGTTCTATACTAACCTTTTAGAAAACATCCAACTCTTTCTATCTCTTTCTCACTCTTTTTTTTTTTTTTACAAAAAACCAAGTTTAATACATAAGTGCGAGCGAGAAAGATAGACATAGTACAAGACCTACATAGTAGTAGTAGTCCATACCGATCGCGTCTCTAAGCGAGGACGTCCATCCCCTCTTCCTTCCTTCTCTCCACCTTTTTTTTACACTACCTTACACCTAATATCCTCCCTTCTCTCCTCTATACCTACTTCTTTTCTATATAAAACGTTGGGCGAACACCGCGAGGACGGCTATAATATCCTCCACCTCCTTTTTTCTTATTCTTCTCTATTTTCTTCTCCTCTCTCGTCCGTTATCGCGCGATTAGGAGTAGAGCGGACCTCTATATGTAGTTCCGTCCTCGTCGTTCCCTCTACAGCGTCATCGTTTTTTTCTTTCTCTCTCTCTCTCTTTCTCAATGTAATGCTGCAAAAGCTGTGCCTCTAGTATATGCGAGAAGATTCGATGTATGACGAGTAAAAAAAAAAAGAAAAAAAAAATAGTAAGAGAGAGAGAGAGAGAGAGAGAGAGAGAAAACGTTACATGTAGGAGAGAAGGGACCGTGTCACACTATACATATTCACACATATAGACACAGAACTACTTGATTTTTTACTTGTATCTCTATATTGATGCCTACGTCAGCTACCTACTCCTACTCCTTCATCTTCTTCTTCTCTTAGTTCGTCTTAAAACGACTCTTTTTTCCCACCAGAGATATTCTCTATCTCGCTCTCTCTCTCTTTTTCTCTATCTGCAAATTTAGAAGCGCGAGGTTGGTTCCCGCACACGCTATGTGTCTAATTTTGCGAGAGAGTAGGTCGGAGTGGCTGGACTTGAAAATAAAAAAAAAATAAATGTATGTGTGTATATTAGTTGGATGGAAGTTATATATATTAAATGGGAAATGATGGGATGAGAATTTTTGGTGTGGTTTGAGTTGTTGGGGGGTGTGTGGTTTTGGTTTTTTTTTTTTTTTTTTTTGGTTGATTAGGATGTGGCTTGGGCTTGCGGAACTTGGCCTACTTGGCCATGAATGTATGTATAGAACTGATGTTTTGGAATATTTCATGTGTATAAATGGGGATTTTAATGTGTGAATACCTATATAAGAGAGTTTATAATTAAAATTTAGGTTGATAGTTTGGGTGTATTATATTTTTGGTGGGGATTTTTTTTAATATTTTAATGAAAGAATTTTTTGATGTGTTTTAATCAGCTATTGATAAGTAAATTATAATTATTTTTTTTTTCATTGATCGCGGAAGGAAATTTGAAGAAAGAAAAAAAAAATTACAAAGTATTAATTAAAAATTGTAAGAGTAAATACACAAAAGAAGAAAAAGAAGAAAAAAATGATGAATAAATTAGCCTACTGTATTTAGTCAATTGGGTCAGATTTCATAAGATAAGACAATCGGTCGTTTTTTTTCTTAAATAAAATTTAAATGCCCTCTGATAAAAAAAAAGACTCTTTACAACACAGAAAAAAAAATTTTTTTTTTCGATATCAATCCGAGAGTTAAATTATTTTTTTTTTTAATTTCAAAACAATGACACCAAATTAATTATTTACTTTCGCTAAGTAAAACTGATTATAATAAATATAATCCTAATTTTTAAAAGAAACTAATCGCTATATTACTATATTATCGAAAAACAATCACTTTTTCACACGTCATACAAAATTTTCCAAATAATTTTCAAAAACATAAAATGATAAGAACCAAAACAGCTGCAGCAACACCCAAGAGCATAATATACAAAGTAATTACAAAATCATTAAAAATGCATTACTTGTCATTTTCGTGAAAAGAAAAAAAATTTTTATCTACACTTGTCATAACGACATTATACGTATTACGCGTTTTTAATCACTTGAAAGTCTTTTTCGTCTGAAATTTCATCCGAAATTGTTGAGAAGTACATTATATTATATCCTCGTAATTACACCACGAAACATTTACTCGTAAATCCAAATTTTCCAGATTTTTAAAACAAGTCGATCGGTAATATCAATTAACCGATATAAGAAAAAAAATCGTTGGTTCAAAAATAAAGTTTAAATATGAATTTTTTTTAATGATATCTATTGCTAATCAAATCCTCTTTTTTTCATTGCACACCAAATGCAAATCGAGTATAGATAGCAACGAAAATAGGTATAAAATTATGTATGCAAACCGATTGCAAGTGCATCTTAAATCTAGGTAGCTGATCATGTATATAAAACCATATGTAAAATATCAACTGATTGCATTATACAATCATATGTGTATACCTGTATATTTTGTATATATGTGTGGGTAAGAAGGAAGCGGTACTTTTTTTGTTTCTCGCAATTGCACTTCCGTGAAGTGACGATATTTTTTTTTATTGTTTGGCATTCTTGCATTTTTTTTTTTATTATGCTGTTGATAAATATTTTGGATATGTATCGAGTGATTGGGTTATTGTGCTTTGGTTTGAAAATTTTATGAAAGAGGAGGGGGATCTGATAATTTTGAGAAAGATTTTTTGGATGTGTTACATTTTTTATTTTAATTTTATAAAAAAGAAGGAAAGATTTTATTTTCTTTTTAAGTATTTATAATAAAAATTGAATTTTAAATTTGGTTAATAAGGATTTCAATCATTTGCGTTAAATATTATACTGATTAAATAACGATTTTTATTTTGTAAGTAAGTTAATAGTTAAATTTTTAATAAATCAAAAAAAAATATTAAAAAAAAAATTATGATAAAATATTTAGATAATACTGGAAATATTTATTGTAAATGATTGAAAGCCTTTTTGACGCCCTTAAATGCGTAATTTGACTTAGATTTGTTTAATATCTCAATTGACAGACGTTAGGAATCGAACCCATGACCTATGGATTACGTAAGCTACGCTTTTACAACTGATCTATTTCAAACCCTGAATTACATACTTTTATTGAAATATTATCAAAGAATTTACGTGTCTTCTTATCTCGAAAACCAAATATTATACATTAAATGTTTTACTTATTTATTAACAATTCTTTAATTTGAAATTCTGCAAAACTTTTAATTTTGACCATCAATAGCTTTAATTTAAACACCTAATATTATCAAAATTAATTACATCACCTTCAACCCCCTTACCTCCCAACAAATCAAAATCAATCCTCAAACACATCAAACCTATTCTCATCACACATATCTAAATACCTCACGAAGCGCGAAAATCAGGGCATCACAAATAAAAAAAAGAGACCACTAAAAGCAAGCATATAGAAGATGCACACGCTTATAAGCGCCACTGCATCTTTTCGATATATATAGCGGAAAACTCACGTGTGATGTACTTTACCCATACATTTCATCCATCCACCCACATACATATACACACAAAAATCAACTCGCGACGCGCAAGCGCATAGTCACTTGTGACGGTCTCTTTTACTCGCGATGTAGTAGGTACATATATATATAGGGACATAGAGAGAAAACAGTACCGCGTGGCTTTGCTGTATACTCCACTGCGACTCCGAAACTCCAATATATACATATATACATATGTACATGCATATAAGTATGCGCGCGTCACTTGACCGTCGCCTCTATACTCCACGTGACTTATATTATATTGTCGCGCCTTAAAAAAAATAACATTCACAACTGCATTCTCTGGAACAAAATTAAAAAATAAAAAAAGCTCTTCTCGCGAATATATATTTAAATTTTTAAAAAACTATACGTTCTTTTTTCTAAACGAAGGGTATATAACGTAAGGGGAGGAGATAGAGGTATAGAAGAGGGGGAAGAAGCAGAAGAGCGAGATAAAAGGTATTATATAGTGAGAAGCAGGAAGGGAGAGGGGAAAAGGGAGGAGGAGAGGACGATCGCTCTTTTTAATCTGTGTGTTTGTATGTGTGTGTGTGTGTGTGTGTGTGTGTGTGTGTGTGTCGTAGGAGAGAAGGGAGCGAGAGAGAGAGAGAGAGGGGGGACTATAGAAAGAGACAGAGATAAATAGTAGATCTCTCTGTCTAACTCACGTATACATAAGCATAGGTAAAAGCGCGAAAAAATGTTTTCGGCACGCGTAGTATATAGCTGAAAACGTTCTATGTGTGTATATGTGTTATATGTGTGTGTGTGGCGTGCGGTATAAACGGCGGCACGATGGCGCGCCGCCGTGAACCCTGAAGGGTTTTACAGTTATACTGCAATGTGGCACATTTGCAGAGCGCCGCTCTTGCTGCTGCTGTTGCTGCTACTTCTACTACTGAGGACGAGTAAAGGCGGCCTCCAACAACACACACGATAGTTATATAGTATAGCGCTACTTTTTACGCACATACATATATACGTACCTATATACGTATAGAAATATAGGTACTACATTATAACAGTGTGTGTATGTGCCTCCTGCTGGTTTAGCTGATTTTACTGCTAGTGATATTGTATATTAACAGTGATAGTGTACATGTAGGTATAATATTTATAAATATATATTTATTAAATTTACTCATCTTGGTGCAACATATATCAAACTTGATATTATTATTACCGCGAGTGTGTTTCCCTGTGTTTGTGTTGGTTAAAGAGTATAGCTTGCGCGCCTGCTCCGTTGCGCAGCTCTCCTCTTCTTCCTCGTCGTCGTCGTCTTCGTTGCTGCTGCTACTCCGGTTGCTGCTGCTGTTTCCGTCTTTATCATATACATACACATATTCCTATCCTCATTTATACACTTGTCGAATTATATATTTCTCTGGGTTTCTCTCTCTCTCTCTTTTCTTAAGGGGCATATTATTATTATTATCATCATCATATGCCTCGCAGACGACGTGTAGAAGAATAAGAAGAAGAAGAAGAGAGAAAGAAAAATATGTGCTACTGCTACTGCTGGTGGTGACCGCGTGGCCTGTCGTCGTCTTCGTCTTCGTGTTCTATACTCTTTCATAAAAAATACATGTGTTCTGTGTGTTTTATATAGTGTGAGTGTTTGTGTGTTCCTATAATAAAGGGAATATATTGAACTACGAGAAAAAAAAGAGAAATATATTGTGGTATATATATTGTGTATATATTATTGTGTGGTATATAAAGGTTTTGTTACCAGTGCGCGCGCGCAAACTCGCGCTCTTTTAGCGGGAGAGAAACCCTCCTCTTCCTCCTCCTCCTCCTCCTCTTCATCCTCCTTGAAACTGCCTGGATTTTTAGTACGAAAAAACCGGAACAGCAGCAGCAGTAGACTTACGTTGCGAGAGAAGAAGTTAAAAAGGTTTTGAGGTTCTATTATACCTATACATATCAATATAAGGTAGTCGTGTTTTACATACGTATATGTAAGCGGCTGTTTCGTTGAAATAAAAAAAAAAAGTTAAAACAAAATTAATACAACGACGACGCGATTATTATTACAACAACAACAACAAAAACAACGACGACGACGCTCCTGCTGGTTAAAAAGCGCTCGTATATGTGCGCCTACACACGAGTATTTAGGTAAAAAAAATAGAAAAAAAATATAGTGCTAGTGTATTAGTGTTTCTAGTTTTTCTATAGATAACTTGCAAGAAATATTTTACCTTCTTATACTTTACTTCTTACGTTCTTCATAATCTTTTTTTTTCCTTAACCTTTTTTTTTCTTGCCGCTATAACGGCATATATATATACCTTATGTATTACCTCTCTTCTCTTTTCACGCGGTTATATATTCCTATATTTTCGTTCTCTCTTTTTCTCTCTTATATTATACCTACACAAATATAACTCAACCAACATATCTCGCGCATATACGTCATAATATATAAATTTTTTTTATTCTTCTTTTTTTTTGCATTATAATCTCGTCCTCGAAAATCATCAGTTTCCGCATATATGTAAGATATAATATCATTCTATACTATACATATATAAGTATATCTGATCATTGGAGGAAGTGAGAAAGAAAATAAAAAACGAGAAAGATGGAACGCACAACGTCGACGACTACGACGACGACACACGCCCAGAGTCAGAGAGAGAGAGAGAACCAGCAAGCTTTACATTATATGCCTTGCACACGTCGCGCAATGTATATGCTAGTATAGTATATAGCAGCCCTTCACGTGTATATAATATATATATATATATATACACGCATTATTTCCCTCTTTCTCTTTCATACACACTAACCCTGTATACGTACAGAGAGTATCCCTCGTTTTGTTTTTCTCCCCCCCTGTACCTACTGTGCGCTTGCATCAAGAGAGAAGTAGCCAGTCTGCCAGAAGCCACCCTCTGCTGTAGGTATATTTCTCTCAAACTCTCCCCCTCTTTGGTAAAAATTCACCCCCCTCCCCCATCCTCCTCATCCTCCCCCTCTTTCACTCGATTCTTTCTCTCTTTTTCAACCACCCCTCATTCTTACTCCTCCCCCAGGGTAAAAGCCCTGTGTATATGTATGTCTCGGGGTCCTGGCTTGTATTATATATACAACTGTAACTGCTACGAACTAACTATACTGCGGCTTTGATGCTGCTGGTCCTTATTTCTTTCTTATACTTACTTGCACGTATTTTTTATTTTATCGAAAAAAAAAAAAATTAAACGGAGTAACGGATTTTTTTTAAATATTATACAACTTACAGAAAAAAATTTTATAATCAGGTAAACTATAATACACACACAGAAAGATACCACAAGTAATTATAAATAAGTAGAATAAAACCTATATGAATATTGAAAAAAAAAAAAAAAAAACTGACTCCTTGGTTATAATAATCGTCGTAGTCGTAGTCGTATAGCCACTCGCGAGCGCAGAGAAGAGGTTTTATAATGCACACACGCGTGTATATACATAAGATGTGAGTGTATTATATATACCGTAACGGAGCGCGAGGCCACGTTTCTTCCTTGTTGTTTTTTTTTCCTTCCTTTTTTTTTCTTTTTCTTCTTTTTATTCTTCTTCCTCTTCTATATACCTATACGACGTTCGCTTATGCTAACTCACTTGCGCTCACTGGCCGCGAAACCGCGAGAATATATTATATATAGACAGATACATATAGTTTTCTATTTTTCTCTTCTTCTTCTTCTTCTTGTGAGATGTTCTATGATGTGAAAAGAAGAAGAAGAAGAAGAAGAAGACGCGTGAAAATTTTGGAGCACGTCCTTGACTCCGGTTTCTATACTTATTATAAAACACAAGAGTAAATGTAACTTATACTCCAAACTCCTGGTGCATCATTTTTTTTTTCTTTCAATTCTTTCATCCTTATACCTTTCTTATACTCCACTTCTTCTTTTTCTTCTACTTCAATACATCACGTGGCGTAAATGCGTCAACTGCGGCTATAGATATATATTACAATAGCCCTAAATTCTGACTTTCGTAAGAAAATATCCTCCTCACATACATAAAACGTTGTGTCCCTTTTAAAAATACCTATATAATAGAAAAGACACGAAAAAGGTGTCCCCCCCCCCCATCCCAATGCGCTCTTTTATGAATATACGTATAGGTATACCTATATAGGTATAGGTAGGTATATCTATAATGCCACGCGCCTATATATACGTGGGCGCCAGAGGAGATATACAGTTAGACAAGAAGGTATAGCACACATCCAAGCTCATGGGCGCGAGACGAAGACGACGACGACGAGTAGGCCTACAACTACTTTACTCCTATACTAAGACGGACCGCTACTACTACTACTACTTACTTGAACGCGCACTTTTTTTTTTATTCTTTTATCTGCACTGGACCGAGAAAAAAATTCTCTGTTCTGTTAGGACGTTGGGCTGCTGGAAGAGAAAAGAGAGATAGGTAGAGAGATTCTTTTCTGGTTGCACACTCCGACAGGTGAGAGAAGCGCGACTTGCGAAGAATATATATAGGTATAATATATATATAAGTATTAGATGCGAAAAGCAGGAAGAGAGAGAAGTTGTGCATGCGAAGAATGAGGAGGATGCGGAAGGGTGTCAGAGAGAAGAATGGAATTGGGTGTAAGGAGGAGAAAAAAGGGGGGTTGTGATACTATATATACTATATACTTATGGTGGAAGAGAAAAGTGGGGAGCAATCACGTTGTTAGGGGAGTAGTGAATGTATGATGTGTGTTGTGTATGCGCGTGTGTTTATATTTCCCCTCCCTGAAAATACACATGAATACGTTTTTTTTAAGATATAAACAAAAATATAAATAATATTTTAAAATATAAATAAATAGTATAAGTTTATGTATGAGCGAGAGAAAAACCAAGAAAGTTTGATTATAGGGTTCGAGATGAACAAGATGGACCAGCAGTATTGCCTCCGCTGGAACAATCATCCGGCCAATTTAACTGACGTACTGAGCTCGCTCCTGGCGCGCGAAGCCCTGTGCGACGTCACTCTGGCCTGCGTCGGCGAGACATTCAAAGCACATCAGACGATATTGTCGGCCTGCAGTCCTTACTTTGAGAACATCTTCCTACAAAACATACATCCGCATCCTATAATCTTTCTAAAGGATGTCAACGATACAGAGATGAAGGCCCTATTACATTTTATGTATAAGGGTGAAGTCAATGTGAGTCATCATCTGCTGCCCATGTTCCTCAAAACAGCTGAGGCATTGCAGATCAGAGGTCTTACGGATGAAAATAGTAAGAGCGATAAAAAAAGCCCAAGTCCAGAGCCTGACATACAGCCCGGTATCAGGCATTTTGATTCGCCCAGTTTACACAGTCATCCAGAGAAGAGGAAACGGAATATATCTGATAATTATGATGTTTCTATGTCTGGACCTCCCAGCGATAGGTTCCTTCCTGACTCTCAGGTAAGTGTTTCAGTTATTTTTAAATTTTTTGTTTTCTTGTTACCCTTTTTTATGAGAGAAAAGCTTAAAAATAAAGTTTATCTTGTCAGGGCACTAGAATTTGAGATTAAACAATGTTTAATAAATTTATAATTAAAAGAGATATTGTTTATAAAGATAACAGTTGTAATTCATTGCTTAAAATACTTTTTACATCACAAAACATGAATGCTTTTACTCAATTCATTGTAAAGTAACACTCTGTATTTTTGACAGCTAAAAATATTGAGTATTTTATTATTAGAAGTAAATATTTATTTTAAAATTGTACACAGAATAATTTAATTTTAAAACAGTTTTAAATACCAAAAAATAAATATTCAAACAAATTATAGGGACCATGCTAAATTTTGCTTCTGGCTTTGCATAAGATTTTCTGTGCTTTGAATGAAATACAAAAATAGACTATGTGCAAACATTTTACATTTGACTGAGTCATGTGATCTGTGTAACTTTGAAATATATACAAGACACTAGACTTGTCTGTTTACTGCTTACATCAAAGAATAACTTGGGTCCATGTAAGCAATGCTTGAAAATAATATCTGTTTATGCATCCGTTTATTAATGTATGTATTTGTTTCATAGATTCTTTTGCATATGCCTTTTTATTTTTGATGAATAAGTATATTGGATGAACAGAAAATAAAAAATGCAAATTTTATTGTAAAGAATTTATATTGCAAAATTTCTATCTCATCAGCACAATGTAATGCTAAGTGCTATATTTATCTGCCGTTAGTCCTAGAACTTTCAAAACTTTCACTCATAAGCTGTGTGCATTTTATTTGACCCAATTTTCTAAAACCTCTTCCCCTTAAGTGATTAGTATACATTTTTCAAGTGCCTTTTGGATTTTGCAAACCATTAAATATTGCTAAGCTTTTTAAATTTGCCAATTTTTCTTACAAAATTAAAATTCTAGACTAGATTAACTTTTTATTCTTTAATGCAAGTAGAATTTAACTATTTTAATATTTAATATTAATAAATTACTTATTTCTTTATTTTATTGATATTGCGAAAAAGAAATTTTAAGCAATAAATTACACAAAAATTAAAAGATGTAAATTTGTATTTATTTATTTCATATTTAAAGTGCTAATAAAATTAATTTAAAGAAAAGCAAATGCATTTAGTAAAAGTAAGGTTAGGTAGTCTGTGAAATGATTGTGCAAACATTCTGTATATTCTATATGTACAATGAGTTCAAAAGATAAAGTACATTGTAAGAATAAAAAGAAATATCTCATCCACAAGATCTTAACTGATAAAGATATAACTTTAAGCAATTCCTATCATTAAGTCTTATGAAAAGAACTTTGATAACATGTATTTTTCTGGCTTTACTGATAACATTAAATTTCTTTGAAAATTAAATTCTATAGGGCTAACGATGGAAATTTTTCTTGTTTACAGGCATCTTCCCAATGTAGTTACAAATCGAGTCCTACGATTCCAAAGTCAAATAATGCTGTAGGAGGTGATATAGAAGATGGCGGTAGACCTATTTTGCCTTCATCTCAACCACAAGCTCCAATAAAATCAGAGCTTGATCATCACATATCTGATTTTCATGAAAATCTTTCACTCTCAGTAAGTACTGATATGTTTTTTAAATGTTTTGTAGTTTTTCTGCTATTTTTTTTACTTAATGCTTAGAGAGAAACAAAAACAAGAACTACTTTAACTATTGATGCTCTAAAAACCTATTTTTTTTCAACTTATTTTTTCATTATTAAAACATCTATAATAACTTGGCATGGTACGATTAAATTTGAATATGTTCCTTCCTCTATCCCTATCATGTTATGTAGTATGTTTGATCTTTGCTTGTAGTTAATTAAATTTCAGCATGTCTTAAACCACCCTGACACTTTTTTAATTTTACATCAATTGACTTTTACAATAAAAAAAGTGTTGAGTTATTAAACCAAAGTTACACAATTATAATGTTTATATGTAAACCTTATCTGCACATTATATACAGCATAAAAAAAATTATGCAAACAAATGCTTGAATTTATCATAAAAATTCAAACTATAATTATATGAAGAGAACAATATGTGTCTCTAGAAAGTCATTCACTCTCAATAAATAGAGTATTGACAAAAAAAAAAAAAAAAACTGCAGCTTTAAACTTCCAAGTGTGCAGGGTGAGTTAATCATGCCTCCAATTCATCAGTACCATACCAACAGCTTGGAAAGAAAAAAAGAAAGAAAACAGAAAAAAAAATTCATTACAACTGCTCTAAAGTCTTCAGCTTCGTAATCGAAAACCGGCTTTGGAAAAGCATGTGTGTATGTATGTGTTCTCGTGTCGTTGAAGTTAAAAAAAAAAGTTTTAGAGTGAATGAAAGAAAGAGATAGAAAGATTTCGATTACCGCGTGTGCTCTCAACCAGCCTTAGTTTCCTCTCGCACCACTCGGCTAGAAGTCGCAACAGGGGAAGGAAGGGATGCAATAGCAATAGATATATACAATATATGAAAGAATTCGCTTGGACGCTTCTTCATCAGAGCAAGATAAAAGAGGGAGGATGAGGAGGGAGAGATAGAGAGAAATTGCAGTTAAACAGCAGCACAATCCTTTCCTTCTCTGTTGACAGACTAGTTCGGAGGTGCGAGGGCAGGTTCGAAGAGGTGATGGTCGGATGATTGTGGATACAGTCGAGGATAAGGGTGGCGGCAGCAGTGGTGGTGGTGGTGATAATAGCCAGACGGAAGATTGTCGGACTCGTGATGAACTTAGGGAGTGTGTGGATGAGGGCAAACTTCTACGACCGGGCGCGTCTGTGATACAAGCTGCACCCAAGATACAACAGCAGCATCAGCAGCAGCAGCAGCAACAACAGCAACAACAACAGCGTCATCAGCAACATAATCAACAACATCATCAGCAAGGCAGAAAGACTAACCGATTCAAACGCAGCTGGCTTGATTCTTATACATGGCTTCGTTATGATGATCGGCTTAATCTCATGTTCTGTCAATGCTGTAGAAAATGGAGTGACAGACTACCTGATATACGTACATCGTTTGCAGCTGGCAATGGGAACTTTAGACTTGAAATTGTCAATCATCATGACAAGTGCAAGGCTCATAATCTATGCTTGGCCAGAGAAAAAGAGATTGATGCTGTCAATAAACAATTGCTTAGCTGAATCTTGGGGATTTTTATTAACCGATTTTTTCTTTTTTTTACCATATATCTTTATTTTACCATGTCGATTGTGCCTTCATTTTTATATTTAACGCGTATTACAGCTGTGATTTATTTTAATTCTGTGATGACAATTTTTTTGCGTCTTTTTTATTTATCAAGAAAGACTAAATCAAAGATGTATAATTTTTAGCATTTGTTAAGTCGGTGACGATTATAAGTTTTCCGACGTATATACTCAAATCTCTATTTTCAATATAGTTGTGCCATGATTTTGTCACTGAAAAGTATCTTTTCTATTTGTTGCGATATAATCTAAGAATAATAGATATATTTTGTATGTATGTCTCGAGAAAATGCAGTATTGCATTCACTACTGTCTCTATTATGTTATTATCTTTATATGTATATCTGTTGCAGTTGTAATGAATTTTTATCAAATTGTTAAGTGTCATTAATAGACTTAATGACTGTAGTTATATACATAGAGATTAAATATTTCTATACAATTTATTTTTGTGTAACGATTATTGTCCTATACGTTAATGAGCTTGTCAATTTCTTAACGAAAGACCGGCGTGGTCATCAAGTGCAAGCTTTAAATACTTAGAATATACAAACTTTCGATAATCAGTCTTAGCTTGTCAAAGCTAATTGTGTATTGGTTTTATAACTCCATAAAAAAAAAAAAAAAAAATAAACAAAGTCAGATAATATTGTTTTCTTTTTAAATTATGCATGTTTCTTATCCTTCCTTAGTAGCTTTATGTATTTATCCCTTCTTTATTTATTGTAACAAAAAGCACGCTACATAGAATTCAACAAGTAGCTACAACTACTCAGACTAATCTTATAACTTATAAATCAACAAAATTTTTAAAAAATGCGTTCGCGCTTCTCTTTTTTTGTCACAGGGACAGGTCAGTTTGTTAAATGAAGACAGTGGACCACCTCCGTCCGTTGGTGGCGGAGGTGGTGGTGGTGGTGGTGGTGAAAGAGGCGGTGGTGGTGGAGGTGGCCTCAACGACAGCATAACACCAGGCCTCGAACCTGCCGATCATCACAATCTGCCCGAAATGAACGATGGACTCGATGGTAAGATAACTATAAAATTATTTCTTTTTAAAAAAACAACAACAAACCTTTTGACTCTATTATTACTCTTTTTCTCTGACTTATAAGCCTTGAGAGACTTTTATCAGTTGTTCCTTTACCATTTTAAGCTCCTTTAATGCTATAGCTCAGAGATACATTATTTCTTGGTTATCCTGAGCTATGGTATGTAATTACTGTGTGACCTTGAACTTTGATCATGTGTTAACGTCATTATTTGGTGGTATATATGATGATCTTAGTTTTAGAACACAGTTTTCTGGAGCTTTCCTTTTCGTTTTATTCCTAAAATTAACCAAGCATCCAATAATTATCCTCTGCATGCAACTATTGTTGTTTCACAAATCATCTCTTCAGCTCTCAACGATGCGTATAGAGCATAAAGTCTGTCAAAAAAATCTTTTCTTTATATATATATATGTACATAAATGATTTTTTTTTGTTTTTCTTCTTTTTTTTAAATTTTTGTTTATAAACATGAAACGTTTTTTCACTTTCAACTATAATCGTCGATTTTATTAAAAAAAGAGAAAAAAAGAGTGTCGTACAATAGTCGGAAAAAAGACGGGCTATATAAATTTTCTTCTATCTTCTACAAGACTGGCAAGAATATAAAAATCGAGTGTACTTTAAATTTACGAAAAATGTTTCTTTCAAAAAATAATGTCTGATGCTATTGCGGTTTATTTCTTACTGGTACTATACTAAAAATCAATTAATATATTTATGCATACATAATTTTTTTTATTTTACTTATTTTTTTATTTTCTTTTCTTTTCTTTAATTTTTTATTTAACCCTGTATCATATTATTGTATTATATAAAAACCTAGCCCCCTCTTTCACACCTCCCTGCTCTTTAGTGTTTATTATTCTTCATTTAATTTTAATCCTTTTTTTTTTGGTGATGGTATAATTATCGTGCATTCTGCTATGTCATTTTGTGTGGTAGTCTTTATTTATTTTTATTTTTTATTTTTATTTATTTATACATATAATTTTACAGTTTGTATAAAAAAAAAATAAAATAACGCGCTCGCGTGTAAACTACATATTGTATATATACGCAAGAAAGAGAGAGCACGTGTATTTGTTTGTTTATTTGTGTGTATATGTGTGTGTGTGTGTGACGCCTTATCAAATTTTTTTTTATACAATTTCCGTTATCTTTCAACTCATTAATTTCTTTTTTTCTTTTATTTATTTATTATAATTATTAATTCTTTCTTTACCTCTCTCAAAAAAAAACCTCTTTAATTTCATTTTTTATTTAATCTCTCCTTCTTCTCAAACATTCTCTCTTTCACTCTTGTTTCTCAGACACTTACAAAAAAAGAATCTCTTACTCCTACGTGTAATTATAACATTTGATTACACTTTATTATATTTTTTTTTATATCCACCCTTATATACTTAAATTATACTGGGATATATAGCACTTACGGCTTAACCATATATCCCTCACCAATGGGTGTAAAAGAAGAGCCTTATATATATAGAAAAGAATTTCACTTTTAATTTTCACTTCACTCTTCAAACAGCAGCAGCAGCAGAAGCAGTAGTAATAGAAGCAGAGGGTAACTTAACGTTAAAAATAATAAGGGAAAGAGGAGGTAGGGTGAGATCGTGGAAACTGCAGAAAAAAGCCTGCTGCTGCATTTAAGAGGAGGAGAAGGAAGAGGAGGAACGGCTGCGTATACGAATGAATCGAGGGTTGAGCCCTTATATATATGTGTATATGTATACTATACAGCAGCCGAGTTGCACGTTCATTCTCCCTCGATTGAAAAAAAAAAAGTCGAGAGGGGAGAAAAAGAAGAAGAAAGCGTGTGTGGTAGATGTTAAGGGATGATGGGGAGGGGGATTATTATATATGAGGCTCGACAGAGTATATAGCGTTTGGCTTTGCTGATGCTGCTACTGCCTTATAATATGCTTTATGAAGGGATGTATATACCACGTGCGTATATAGTATATTGGCTAAACGTTTTGTGAAAATTTTTATTTGAGATTGGTTATACTACGTGTTTTAGGTATTATCTTAGTGGAATTTTTAGTTCTTTAGGTCTTTAGTAAAATTTATTTTAGGTATTTTGAAAATTAATATATTAAGAATCAATAAGAAAAATTTGATAAAGTTTATCATTTTTTTAAAATAATGAAATATTTATACAATTGGATACATAGTCAACGTTTTACATTAACCTTACCAAAAGTACAAACGGTTAGACAAATGTTTATTCAAAATTACATATCACTCGTTTATTTAAAAAAAATTCTCTAACGTTTATATCACACACCACCAGGTATAAAACATACAACCCTCTCTTTTAACCAAAGTATCATCCTCCTCAAACTTCCTTCAAAATAAAAAAAAAAAAAAAATCTTGTCAGTTTGCAGCGGTTGCATCTTCCTCGCATCCAATCGCATCTTCTTTCATTAACAATGCAAATCACAACCGGTTGTTCTCAAAAGATCCCTCAACAACAACAATAAAAAAGTCCCTCTTTTGCATGTATCTTTCCTCAACAAAAATAAAAATCGTTTTGTATACAGCTGTTAGACAAAAAAAATTTTTGAAACTCTTCTCTAAAAAAAAATTAAAGAAATTCTGTTTCTAACGTAGTAGGGTAGTACGTGTGTATGTGTATGTGAGTGTGTGTGCGTGAAAAGAGGGAAGGATCTTCGTAAGACATATCGTTTGCATCAAAGGTCACTGAACCACAAATTCAAGTATAACGTAGTAACGAGGGGAAAATCTCCCCTCTACTCACTTTCTTTTTCTTTTTCTTTTCTTTTTTTTCCTCCTTGTGTGACCAATTGTGCATTCCAGGTATACCCTTACTTACAGTATTTCTTTTCTTTCTTTCTTGATGGTATATGCACTTTTGACATTGCATACAATATGCCACAAAGCCTTGCAATTTTATGCAACGTAAACTTAAATTTTGTTTTTTTCATTCAGCTGTGTCGACAATTTGTCGATTGGATTTTTTTACGAATTAGATATAAATGTATCGTTTTGAAAGGCTGTATTTTATATTCAGTTCTTAGTATTTGGTTTAATTTACAATTTATTTAAATCTTTGATTTTTTTTCTAATTTCTAGAATATTAAATTCATTTCAACATAACTCATACTTCAACTTATTACCTAGTCATTAATTTTTACCACTATATCTTTTTAAAAATCAAAATAAAAAGAAAGTAACGTAAAGAAAATTTGCTGCTTAGCAAATTAAAATATCAATGTGTCAAACTACATATCTCTCTGTATAAGTATATATGTGTCTGTGTGTGCTGATTTGAATTTATTTACGCGAGGCTAAACATTTGCATATGTCCTCCTCTGATGCTTTCTCAGCTTGTATATTAAAGAAACGAGGTGTGTGTGTGTATGTGTGTATGTTTTGCAATTGCAATAGACTATTTTGCTTTGCTTTTAATATCAGGTGTCTTTGGAATTATTATTGCCCTTGCAAAATTGTAATCATGAAGAAAAATTTTAGGTTTTTTATTTTTGATTTCTCTGACATGTCTGCTTCTTTTATATCTCTTCCCTTGATATTTTTCCTTGTAATTGTTTATAAAAGCTTGGCATTGATATGTCGATTGAGACATAATTTTTGCTTTCTCAATAATGTCAATTACAAAATTTATTCTCAGATTGTTGATTTTACACGAAATAAAAGGGTCAGTCAATTATACAAAATTTTTTTTTTTTAAGTAAGGTCAATTTAAAAAGTACTAGACTTATTATTTTTTTGCATAGCTATAACAACTTAGCAGATATATTTTGATTGGAGAGCAATTATTAATAAGAAGAATTTAATTTAGTATCGAAGCGCACCTTAAATGATGTCACTTCGAGATTGCCTTCAAGAGAACAAGTGTGTGACGTTGCGTTTATAGTACTTGATTGAGCATACTAATTGTTGATGCTAATATTCAATGAAAAATCATTTAAATTATTAAAATTATCATATTTTGTTATTTTCATTTGTCTTGACATTTATCGTTCTTATACTTTAATTATCAAAAACTATTATAATCTAAATTAATTAATTTTTTTTTATTTTAAAACTTTTTAAATCTAAAATATTTTATTATAAAGTAATAATTTTCATTGTAAAGTAACAGCTTATAACACAGCTACAGTACTTGTCAATATTTTTTATATATATCTGTTACGCATCGATTGAGTCAATAAAACTGTTCACTTTGATGTTCAGCTTATAGGCAAGTTTCATTTATTAATCCTTCACTGCGACTGCAAAACTTTTATTTTATTTTTTTTTTGCTCCAATCACAATCCAACTATACTCTCTTTCTCTCTCAGTCATTTTATTTTTCCTTAAAACAAATATAAAACAAATATCCTTTATTAAAAAAAAGGGAATCCATTACGTTTCAGTAAATCATAAAAAAAAAAATATTCTTTATCTCTTCACCCACAATATCCTACAGAAAAATTTTAAAAAGAAAAATATATCAAACATCGATCGAAGCTATACGTTATAAAATAGTTCGATATTCCTGAGGGCGCATCATCAAGTAGAAATGCGTATATCAACTTGTTGAAGTCACGTAACGCTTTAGCACTTTTTTTTTCTTGTATTAATTCAGAGCACGCGCTTAGGCAAAGAGTTAGCTTTCCTTTTGGTTCCTTTTGACTTTTTACGCTCGATAAAGCGACTTGATCGTCGAGTGTATACTTGAAATATTTTTTTTAAAGGAAAAGGGTTTAAAATTAGATAGTTTAGTGATAATTTTTTTTTTAAATTAGCAATTATTTTATTTTATTTTGGATGTGTAATTTAGGGTAGAGAAGGTCAATATAATCTTTTTGGGCAAAAGCAAACTAAAATTTCGTGAAAAATTGCGAAATTTTTAAAAAAAAGAATAAAGAAAACATTCGCAGAAAAACAGTTTTGCGAAAAAAAAAAAAAAAAAAATGTCAAGCTACGCGTTATATAGCAATAACAACGTTTCGTTCTCTTATACGAGAAATACCGGACAAAAATATCCCACTCTATTATTATTTTCATTTCTCGTTTATCCTACTCGCGAGAGATGAAACAAAAGTAGACCCTAGCCTCTATTTTATCGTCTCTTCTCTTTTTACATCTTTATTATATTTCTCTTTCTTATATTCTCTGTCACCATATTTATCTCTCTCTCTTTATTTCTTTCTCTTAACTCTTTCTGTATTTTTGCATAAAACACGAAGCTTGGTTACATAAAAGATATCAAGAAGTAGGTATATATATGCGTATTATAACTAGTATATTTATGAGTGTGGTAATTTACATGATACACATAGATGTGTTATTTTTTTTTTATTCCTTCTATCTTTATCTTTCTTTTTATATATTTTTTTTCCTTCTCTTTCTATCGTTTGATTGACCGTGCTCTTTATATGTACATCGTACAACAAAAAAAGTCGTTCTTCTGTGCAACCTTGACTGATATTTCTAATTTTTCTGTTTTTTTTTTTTTTGTTCACCAAGTAGAGCGTGCATTATTTTTTTGTTCTGATACTCTTAGCATTTAGTTGTTTTTTTTGTTTTTTTTTTGTTTAATCGATTTTCCTTTTTGTAGCCCCTTAGCATATTTAAGTATTAATTACACCTTATAGTTTATTGTGATAGTTGAAACAAATTATCTATTTTGTTGATTTATTTATTTTCTTGATTGGCAAGCAAAATTGTAGACATTGCGTTTTTGTTTTTTTCTTATTATTTTGATTTTTTATGATTTTTGGTTTTTATATTATTTTTCCTTTTCGTCTCTTGTTTGTGTCAAAATTTGAATTTTTTTTTAGAAAGTTGTAAAAATTGTTGTGAGTATTGATGGAGAATATTCCTGAAGTGTCCTGCTTATTTTTTTTAAAATAAATTTTTTTATAAATATTTTTTTAATCGTGGTAAATTATAATAAATTTTACATAACTTATAATCACTTCATTCAATGTTAAAATCAATTTGCAAACAAAGTTTTTTTTTTATTGAAGAACCACATATTGTTATATGACACAAAGCAATAGTTTACTATTTGAAATACAACGCCACAAAAACCACCAGTTCACATAACATTGGTCATTTTAGAAAAGAAAATTTAATTTTTCATTGTGTCTATTTTTAAAAAAAAAAAGCACACGAAATAGAAATAACAAGCAGCTCGCGAATCGAGTTTCAAGAAAAAAGAAAAAAAAAACAATTTTTTTTAACTCACTAAAAGTAAAACCATCAGGACACTTCAGTATATTACTCTAAAGCAAGTAAAAGAGTGTTTAAAAAAAAACCAGTATATTGCATCCAGACAAAAAAAAAGCAAAATGTAAAATTTGAAAAAAAAAAATATAAAAAAAAAAAAAATAAAAAGAAAGTTGATTTGAAAAATTGCGGAAACGCTTGTATTCCAGGAGGAAACAGAGTACAACCGGGGACACAGAACAAAAAAGAGACGAAGGATAGAGAAAGCAATGATTTAGGTAAAGAGAGCAGAAAGTTAAAATTAGAAACGGGTGGAGGTGGTGGAAGCGGAGGAGTTGTTGGTAATGGTAACACCACTGCTACCAGAGGGGGAGGAGGAGAGAATACCTCAAACCAATCACTAGTGTCAAGCGAATCGTGCCGTTTATGCGGCAAGAGCGTGGCTAATATTAAAAAACACATGAAATCACATTTTCCCGATAAATATCAATGCCATATATGCATGATATCGCTCACGAGATCCGATAATTTAAAAAGACACATTAAACTTAAACATGGTATGAGAGGTAGCGGTAGTGAGAGTGGCGGTGAACAACGTTCAAGTCGTCGTGAACGTCATGCTGCTGCTCATCATCGTCGTGGTGGTGGTGGTAGTGGTGATGGTGATGGTAATGATAGCAGCGTTGGCTCATCAGCTGTATCGTTACTTAATTCACCTTATTTGCGACTTGAACCAAAACATTTTCTCGCTAAATCTGAGCCGCCTTATCTCACCTAAATTATCAAGTCCAGCTTTTCAAAGCTTGATCTTGATTTTATATATTTTTTGCGGATAAAAGAAAAGAAAAGAATTTTTTTTTTTTATATGAGAGTATAAAAATGCAAAAGAGATATATTTATATACATATAAGCATATATATATTTATATATATAAGAATATTACGAAGGAACGAGTATACACGCATTATACGAAGAAGCGAGATAAGAATATAGTTTGGTCCCTCCCTGATTTTATACAAATGTCGGATCTTGTGAGCATTTAAAATTTAAATATTGTGCTGAACAAAAAAGAAAACAACAAAGTATTATTTATCAACATTAATTTATTTAATTTATTTATTTATTTGAATTATTTATCTAATTTTTTATTTTGTGGCGCATCGATATATATTTATTATTAATTTAGCGATCTTTAAGATACTCGTCGATGACATTCAGAATGTCGTTTCCTGTTTTTTTTTTTTTTTAAATCTTATATCTATAGGATTTAGCGTGTGTCTGTCACTTTTGTTCATTCCATCGATCGATTTTAACGATTAATCATCTATAATCATAATTTATTTACACACATTTGTTTTTAAAAATATAAGATTTATTTAGAAATCTTTTTTTTTATACAAAATTGTATAATAATAACTTAATCTATCTTTTTTTTATGTACTTATATATACAATATGATTGTGTGCAAAATTATTTTAATTTATAGATTATCGATTCTTCTTTGCGATTTTTTAACGTGTGTTCTTTATGTTTTTAGTATTCTCTAATTTTATTTTAAACGCGCAAACGAAAATAAAAAACGGGTCTAGTGCTAAACATTCCAACTACATATTAGTTTTTCCATTTTTTCAAGGTACTTAATAATTAATCGATGTGCATTTTTTATGATGCAAAATTATTTTAAACAATCACATATCATCATAACAATTCAACACTATATACGTATCATCCCATAACTTTTAAACTACAGTACAATTAAATTAATCAGTCCAAACAAACCGAGTTTGAATACAATAATAGCATTCAAGACTCTTCCATTTATACAGGAATAAAGGAAGAACAAAATGGAAACACGATTTTTTCGTTTTTGACGGAAAGATTCGCGCTTACCATTTTTATCCTTCCTTTTATTTTTTTCTTCCTGTAATCGCATGCTCAAACATACACACAGTACGTTAAAGTCAAACGAGGCCTTCCCCTTAATGCAGTGTCTTACAAACAGTCGCGTGCAAACGTTAACAATACTTATTATATACGCCCTTTTCTTTCCGTCTCGAAAAAAAAAAAAAAATAAAAAAAACATTTACGATGCAAGTTTGTATTATTATTTTTTTTTTTTACTTTTTTTTTTAATAAGGAAAGTAAAAGTAAGAAATATCATTTTGCTCGAGACAATTACGGTTGATATTGCATATCACGCGAGAAAATAAAGAGAAAAAGTTGTATTTTATATATAAAACAGTTTTTATCGTGTAAATCAAGAAAGAAAAAAATTTTTTTAATTGTCTTTGATATAAAAAAAAACTATTTTAATATTAATATAGTTTTATACAATATGACAGTGTTATTATATCTTGTCTTCTTAATATTAGAAAAAAAAGAGTGAAATATTAGTTATAAATATAAAGTAGAGACCTACCTTAGCAAACGTAATCATTTTTTTACTAACTTTTTTTAAAAAAATATTTATATTTATGCAGACGTAAATTTTTATAGGATGTAGGTAAGGTTAGGTTCTCTCAATTTAACGTTCCAAAAAAGAAAAAAAGAAAACCCCGTTTTCCGATTATAGAATTTAAGGATCTAAAAATCGTTCCAAGAGCTAAGAATTTTAAGATTATAATACCTATAAGTGAAATATAATACAAAAAAAAAATATTTTATACGAGATTAAAAGGATCGTTAGATCGATATTTTGTAAGATTAATTTTAGGTGATGACAAAAAAATAATTTCCTAAAAAGTAATAATTATAAGCGATTCTATATTTTTTATTCTACTATTTAATAACATAAGGAATAAAACCATTATAATACAAAGCCAGTTTCGGACTAAGTACGCGTACTTTTTTTTTTTAAATCTGCCAACCGGTGCCAAATGAGTCTTAAAACTAAAAAAAAATGAGACCTTAATCTATTTACTTCTATATGATAAGAAAAAAAAAAATAATAATTAAAAAATCTACTATTTTCAATAGCGCGTTTGGGAGAAAAAATTATATATTTTCTTTTTACTTTGCTATTTACATTGAAAATTAATTTTATGACGCTTTAAATTTAGGATAATCATCAAAATAAATTAATTTACGATTGCTATTAAAAAAAAAAAAAAAAAACTGACGTTTGAAATCTCATTCGCAAGTACTTAACTGTAATTAGTACTTATAATTTATTGCCTATATCTGGCTTATTTATTTATTTATTTATTTCTTCAATTACTGCCTATTTATCATCAACATATTTAAGTATTTATTTATTTATTTATATATAGGATTAATTTTAATTTAAGTTTGAGTTATCTACGTCATCAGTGAAACTTTGTACTAGTTATTCGTGCCATAAACCCGGTTGTAATCAAAGATAAACGTAAATAGCAAAGTAAAAATATTAAAAATAAAAAATACAATTTTTTCTCCCACATTTTAAATTAATTTAAACTCGGTGATCTTACATAGCAGTTATATTTCTTATCGAGGCTTCAGTTGTAAATCAGTATTAAGACGACGAATCCGTGTTTTTAACGCGAAAGGTTGTGAATTCGCGAAATTTAAGAAAGTAATAAATGTCGGTGGCGAGAAAGAAAAAACGAAAAATAAATAAAAAAAAAAAAAAGAATTGGATTACGTGCCGAAGACTGATTGTGAGTTTTGGGTCGTTTAGCGTCGACTCGAGAAGTTAGTCATACGAAACTAGTCCGAAAGCCCATAGGCAGACACAATTTTGACTTGCGCGGGTTTTGTGACATTTAATTAAAAATAAAAAATAAAAATAAAATAAAGGGCCTATTGTGGTGCCTTTTCAGACCCTATTTTCCTCTACCTAAAAGTACAACATGATCCGTTTGTTGAGGATTAAAAAAGAAAAAAAAAATAATAATTGAGAAGAATCGACGTGTAGACGTTATATATAGGCTATTGTGACAAATTTATCATTAGGATGCAATAAAAGTTTCTATTATAAATAGAATATATTTTTCATTTGTCATATTCGTCAGAAAAAAAAATGAATGAATAATTCGATTTTTGTATTATTCATTATTATACCAATAACAGATGCTCAATAAAATTAATTTTGTATTTTTAGATTGTAATTTTTTTTTTTTAGCGTATATTCTCACGTGGAATTTGAAAATTACGTTGGCGTAAAATTTTTAATGATAAGTCGATTTTCAATTAGTTGATAAATTTAAGGCAACAATTAAGCAATCATTTATCAATTTTAGAGACTTTTTTTATAATAAGTAAACTTTTTTTTTTTGTAGACAATGTCGATGTTGATTTGTGTAACTATTAAACGTTTTTTTTTTTAAATAGTTAATTTTTGTTTAATTTTTTTTTTCTTTTTATTGTTATGCAATTCGATTAATTATAAACAAAAAAAATAATAAAAATAAATAATACAATATCAATAATAGAATTATCGTTTTCAATTCATACAAAACAAAAAGCTACAGCCGATTATCCATTTAAATCAAACTAACACATCTAAAAACATCATCATAATATCCTGCTGTTAATTATCATTCAACAAAACTACATACACATTATTTTCCTTCAATTACGATTGTGTAATATATACTTACTCATCGAAAAAGCAGGTATCTCTCTCTCTCTAAATCCTTTCAATGTTGATTTTCCAACGAAAAGAAAACTCATAAAGTAAACTTACAATTTACGCTCTCGTCGACAATTTGTCTCGTGTACAAATACCAAGCACAAATTTTCAGTTTCTCTCTTTCTCTCTCACTCTTTGTCGTGTTTCGCTTTTGTCAATAAAATCCCTCCTGTGTTCCTCTACAATTGCCACACCAGATAATCAATATTTCTTTTTTACATGTACTGAAAATTTTCAAATTATCTCAGCTGTTTCTTTTTAATCACTTGTTTACCAAGTCGTTTATTTATCCTATATCGCGAGGATATCCTAATTTGCTTGTGCAAAATTTTAATGAGAGCTTGTTTAATTATTATTAATCTGAATTATGTGTCGTAATAAAGAATAGTATTGTTTTAAATGTTAATTGTTTATTGGCTGATTGGCTAAGCTTCTTATTTCGTGTAGAAAATAAATTTATTATAATAATCTGAAAATTCTATTATTGATGGTGGATTAAAAATTGCATATACACAAAATGTGACTACTGATCTCGCGCAAAAAAAAAGTGTTTCTCGTCAAAATAAACGAGAAATACTGTATATTTTTTGTTTATTTTTGCAATTCTCTAATTTTAATGTATTTATATTTACATATTTACATGATTGCGATATTCGTTTTAAATTTTCCTATTGAAAAAAAAAAAAAAAATTTCTAAGCGCATTTTTTAAAAATTAATATTAAGCACACTTAGGTTTTAAGAACTGTATAAAATCAATTGGATTTAATTTAATATGTACACTTGACGAGTTTTGTAAAAATCACAATTTTTTTATCTTTTTTTTTTAATGAAAGTACATGAAAACAATACAAAAAACCAATATTACACGACCGTATACACAAAATACGAGAGTACAATAAATTAAGATTTGCCTTCGATAGATTCCATTTACATGTAGGAATTATATAATAATAATAATAATAGTAATAATAATAAATCGATTGTATAAACTTAAATAATAAATATATTTTTAAAAATACCAAGTATATTTTACACTTCGTGTTACATCCTTATTTGTTTTATAAGTATTTTGTTTATTTATTTTTCTTTCGTTTATTTTTATTTCAACAATAATAATTTGACATATTACAAACATAATATCTAATTTTGTTTAATTTCGTAGTTAGTTAATTTTTATCCATTTTATTTTTTCACAATCAATCACAAAATATCTCCAATTATCAAAAAACATTCTTTTTTTCTAAAAAAAAAATAACAAAAAAAAAATACCATTCGTTCCACAAAACATTCTAAATCTAAAAATCCATCGCTTACAATAGAATTCCAACAAATCCTCGTAAAATAAAAAAAAACATTCTTCACCTCACTATCAAAACTATTATTACTTTTTTTTTTCATTTTAATCCATTTTACTTGATACTACAAACTAAATTTAATATCTATCGTACACGTAAATATAAAAAAAAAAAAAGAAAAATATATAAAATAAAAGAGTCGAGAGGTTCGGTGAAAGACATTTAGACTTTTGCATGAGCTAATAATTTTGTGTTCAGCCAGGATTTTGCACGCCATGTGTCAGTCAACGTTGTTGCTTTGATGCACACCGGAAATGGCTCTGATAAAATGCCTCTCTCTCATTCTCTCTCTTTCTCTCAAGTATCCTGGAATATATACATATACACACGAGACGGACAGATAATTTTTACAGCTCATGAAAAATAGCATCCGCAAGCTTTCGCTTTATAAGCTTGTTGTGTTGGTAGTAGTGGGTGGAAAAGAATAATTTATCGGTATATACCCTCAAATTATTCATCACGACCTGAAAACTCAT
>JAPYZE010001797.1:0-34433 GCA_030522805.1 Leptomastidea abnormis | reverse complement strand
ATATATAAGTGAAATTCTCGTAAAGTCTATTATTCGCTGTAGCTCTTACGTGGTTGATTTTATTTTGCATTCTTATTCTTTCGTATCTATCCTTTTTATCCATTTTATTTTTTTTTTCTTCTTTTTATACTTGAATTTCTCTTTCCTGTAATGTCTGATATTTGTCTTCGTTTACTTTTGGCGCAACATTTTAATTTACTTGTTTCTTAAGATTTCTTTTTTTCCTTTTTTTTTTTTTTTTGAAGTAAACGATTTTTCTTGGTGAATTTGAAGTTGACGTTAATTTAGGATTTATGTCACAAGTAAATTGGTGTTGATGAATTTACCATTTAGTTGGATGAAAATAAAGAATCGTGATATAAGAATATTAATGATACTACCAGAGTGTTGAAAAAGATCTTATAAGTGGAAATAATATTTTAAGCTATTTTTGTATGTACGAATATTATATCGATTGCTTTTAACAAAATTTAGTAATCAATACACAAACAAAAAAAGTTTAAAGAGAGTAAATTATAATTTGAATATGCTTTACTGAATTAATTAACTAATTTGAAAAAAGCTTGGTAAATAGCAGCGTGTTCAACTTATAAAAAGCTCAAAAGCTCGGGTAAAAAAAATTAAATTCAGAATCAAATACACAATATGAAATCCCATGCGATTTTTTTTTTTTCATAAAATATTTTTTCATAATGCAAAATATAAACTTTTCATAAACACAAGAGCCAAGAGTATAAGCTTTTCGCATAATAATTTCAGCATTAATTAACAATTAATTCAAGTCAAAGTTTTCATAGCTTTGAGCTTTAGTAAAGTGTACATTAGAAAATGCTCACGCCAACGCTTTATACATAAATTTTGAAAAAAAAATTTTAATTAACTTTCACGTTGACAATTATAAAATGCTTTGAAAAAAATATGTTGTATATAGTCTCTGTCTCCAGTGAATACTTATAGTTAGCATATGACAATATTTTCACACATTTTTATTCCTAAAATTCTTATTATAAATATTTCTATATCTGTCTTTTTCACTTTTCTATATAATTTCCAAATCCATTTTTTCTCCCCGCAAAAAAAAAATTAATTAGAACTTTACGAGAATGGAGCCAAACAAGAGCTAAAAAAAGCAAATAAAAATTAAAACGTATTAAATCAAATAAAACATAAAAAAGCTCAACGAGCTTGCATATACTCCCAATAATTAAAAACCTCATTCCTCAAAAAATATTCCCCCAAACCCTTTACCTCTCAACTCTCCCCCTCAAAATTAATCTACGTACCCTAGTTCGGATCCCAATATAGTTTACTCATGTTTTCTCTTCTCCACGCCACCACCACTAAAATATACAGAGACACGAACCAGATCCAGCTTTACGTACCCAGTGGTGTTTATCCTTCGAGGGTTTCGCTCGGTACATGATGGACAAGGACAATTACGCCTTTCCAAACGAGTATGCTTTACCGGACGAGAGTGAAATGGAACAGCCTTTATCGCAGTACTACATAGCATCATCACACAATACCTATCTTACAGGACATCAACTCAAGGGTGAATCTTCTGTACAGCTTTATTCTCAGGTAGGTGTTATTTTGATGCTTACATATATATGTATATCTAAAATCACTGTCTTCTTATATATAAAGCTTGATTGAGCTGAATTCTTGTGGACTTCGATACGTGTATTGATCTTAAAGGAAGGGTTTGATAAAGGGGGGGGTGAAAGAAAAACTTTGTCAAGGCGTGATACTGTGGCCTGAGGCATAGCCACGAAAACTATACATATACTAAGTTTATCTCTTTTGTTTACTTTCGCTATTACGTGTATAAGTGTCTATATATGTTATAAATGTGGGTGTTGCTGGGTGTATGTATGTATATGTATTCTTAGGAGCTTTTGAGGGAGTTTGGTAAACTTGACGAGATCCAACGTCTAACGAAGAGAGCAAGAGAGAAAGATAGAGGGAGAGAGAGTTGTAGATGAGAAGAAACTGGGAAAGGGAAGGTGTCGTACTTGTATACCAAGACTGACTTTGCTAATTTATTGCTATTGTAGTTGGGTGAGAGACTTGTAAAGGTGATACGGCGTGTGTATGTATGTATGTATGCTGAAGACATTGCTTTGAACAATCTTTTGGATGTAGTTATTTTGTTTCGTTCAAAGTTTGTTTGAAATTTTTTTTTCGTGTTGTATATTTTAAGATTTAATTAGCTTGAATAATATGAAACATATTGAATTATCATTTTATTTTGATAAAAAGGGGTATATATTTACATAATAATATTACAAGCGCGTCATTCAAAATTTTAAATAATTTATTTGTATCGTCCCTTATAATTACATTTTTCCAATAATTACGTAATTATACGAAAATTATACAAAAACATACTATCAAATAACCAATTTTCATTCGTTCAATTTAACAAGATAAATCCAAATTTTCCTTTCTCTTCATTCTCCCACACACACACATACAAAAAAAAAAAGGTGAAATACGTCACATTGTCATGACTCCGCAGGTTTTGCTGACCGGTTGTCGATGTGTCGAACTTGACTGTTGGGACGGTGACGATGGCTCGCCTCTAATTTATCACGGACACACCTTCACTACGAAAATCCCATTTCGCCAAGTTGTTGAAGCTATTGACAGAAGCGCTTTCGTAAGCTCACCCTATCCCGTCATCCTTTCCATTGAGAATCACTGTTCGCAAGCTCAGCAAGCTCGTATGGCTCACATTTTTCAGGTAATTATACATCATTAATTACTTACTTCTCATCTTTTTTTAGTTTCTTTATTCGATCTTTTTTTTTTGTATTCAGTAAATTAAAGATGTATTTTTCATTTATTATAATTCTTTTCAAAAATATTTTTCTTAAATTAAACTAACAATATCTATTTTTTCTTTTCATTACAGGCTATATTCGGTGAAAAACTCGTAACGAAATTTCTATTCGAATCAGACTTTGACGATCCTCAGCTACCATCACCGTCACAGCTGCGTTACCGTATACTGATTAAAAACAAAAAGCTCGTTGTCGATCCAACGGGACCATTGGTACCAGTAGCTGCACATCGAGGCAAAATTTTAATGTCAGAACGTGCCTCGTCTATGAAACAGATGCGTACTGATGTCAATACTTCAGTTGTTGAGTATTACAGTGAGGATGATGACGATGATGAGGATTATGACGAGGATGATAATGTTGATGGTTTGTTCTATTTATTTATTTATTAATTAATTTTTTTTTTAAGATTTTTGTAGATATTTAATTTTGTAAATTTTAAATAGAGGTAATTAGTAAGTCTTGCTTTTTAAATTTTTTTTTCCGTTTTTCATTTTAAGAATTAAAAATAAAATAAATTTAACGCAAAAATCCGAGACACTACGATAAGAATAATCAACGTTTATTTTCCGTAACGATAAAAAAATGACATATATTAAATATAGGTCATCAAGATGAAATCACGAATCGCGGTCGGATAACACGTGCATATAACAACAACGATTCAAGCACTTGCAGATATATGTAATACGCGTACCAAAATTCACAGGATGGCTTGGTCGTTATAGCTCTTACATATATCTCTTACTCCCTTTCAAATACACGAAAGGGATTGTACGTGACGATTTGAGAAACGTTAATCCGAGACATTTGTGAACCACGATAAAATCGAAACGTGTTTGATTCGGAAACGGGGATTCCCCGAGAGTGTGATACTGATGATATTGGAGGGTTGTATAAGAGCAAGTGAATACGAGACAGTTGGGAGTGATTTTGTGAAATTATTTATTTCTTACGTGATGATAATTTTTTTTCTATAAATACTTGGAAATAATTTATGATGAAATAGCTGAAATAATTTAAAAAATTATTCCGATAATTGAACTTTTTATTCAAAATTTATTAGAGAAAAATACGCTAAGCGTCTGATCATATTCGACTTTTTTTACTGGACACATAATATCTCTTTTCAATAATTTATTTAATTATTCAAATAAAAATACCAAGTTTTTTCAAAACACAAAAATAACAACATTAAATCATTCAAAAACTAATAATTCTCCTCATCGATAAATTTCAGACAATTCAATCTCAAGTTACGAGCGTTACCAAGGTCACTCAGCACACAGTAGCCGTTTAAAAAGCGATCCTGCTGTTGACGACAAATCACAAAAACAAAGCAGCCAAATAGCCAAGGAATTATCAGATCTTGTGATCTACCTACAGGCCATAAAGTTCCGTGGCCTAAACACAGCACCTGGACCACCAGCTAAAGCTCGCCATCAGCCTCATACCGCACAGGTTCAACGTCACAGTATAGCTGGTATAGGTACAGGAGGTGTAGCTGGATCATCAACTGGTTCACCTCAGAGTCTTTCAACTTCAACTTCTGTAGCTAGTGGTAGCAGTACTGTTGAAAACCCCTTCAGGTTAGTTAGAACTTGAATAATAAAAAAAATTACTGTTAACTAATTTGACAAAATTTTATATTACAGATCACAACGTGGCATGCCGGCCTGTTTCCAAACCTCATCTCTAAACGAAAACGCAGCAAAAAAGATTTGTCGAAAACAACCGCTCAATGTCCTTGCACACGCTGAGAGCCAACTTATACGTACCTATCCTGCTGGTATGAGAATTGATTCATCAAACTTCAATCCTGTTATATTCTGGGCTTTTGGGATACAGATGGTTGCACTTAATTATCAAACGGATGATGCGGCACTACATCTCAATGCTGCGATGTTTGAACAGAATGGACAATGTGGATATGTACGCAAACCTTCTGTTATGTGGGATAAGTCGCATATGATGTACAGGTAATTAACGTTTATTAATTACGAGAAATAGATTTAAAACTCAATAATAAATTTAAAAATATTGATACTTATGAATAAAATATAATCATCTTCTATGTTTCTAGGCGCTTCAATCCATGGGACAAGGAATTCGACGGTCTTCATTCAGCCCACTTGACCCTATCAATAATCTCAGGTCAATACGTATCTCCATCGAATCTCATGACCAGCACATACGTAGAAATCGAACTCGTTGGTATTCCCATTGACTGCGCCAAACACAAGACCAAAGTCGTCCAAGGAAATTCCCTAAATCCAATCTGGAATGAGAAATTCTGTTTCCAAGTAATGTTCAAGGATCTCGCATTCCTTCGTTTCGGTATAATCGATGCAAATTCCCATCACGCCATAGCTCAACGTGTACTACCACTCAAATGCCTACGTCCTGGCTATCGTCACGTTAGACTACGTTCATTGAAGAACCGACCACTTGCCCTATCGACCCTCTTCATTTACTCTCGAGTTGAGGAGGAGAGTCTGGATTACGATAGTTGTTGTCGCAACCACAAGGAGTCCTCTAAACGTCAGTCGTCCAGTAAGGAGCCCGAGAAACTCAGTACGGTCGATCAAGGTTTGGGTGGTATAACCTTAAAACGACGTATGTTCTTCCTTATGGTGTATCACGTGATGCCAAACGAGCAGTACACGATACTTAAGGTCACCCAGGAGAGCACAACGAAGGAAGTGATGCTGCAGGCTTTACAACGAGCCAATGTATCCTCGGAGCATGTTGATGAGTATATCTTGGTGGAAGAAGTGTCAAAAGGCTGGGGTAAGAGGGAGAGAGATGAGTTACCGACACAGCGGGTTCTGGATCCAACCGAGCGTCCACTTCAGGCACAATCACACTGGCAGGGTGAAGGTCGATTTTTGATGAAGAGGGTAGGAGACGATCCGAGTAGTCGAGCTTGGCTTGCTTCAATCCGCAGTACCGCAGGCCACTCCAAATCACTTGGTGAAAATGGGGCAACTGCAGGTCGCGACGTTACCCACATATGGGAGGAAGAGGACACTTTCCTAGTTTGCGTGTACAACGTCTCACCTGACATACCCTATGCTATCTTACGCGTACCTGTTACCAGCTCAGCTCAGGACGTCTTAGCCCAAGCTCTGATAAAAGCACGTCGTATGGAGGATCCATCGAAATTTGCTCTTGTAGAGGAACTCGAATGGGGTGGTACAGGCGCTATGGGTAGTGGTAAAGTGCAATTTCGTATTCTTGATGACAACGAGAACGTCTACAGCACTCAAGCGTTTTGGAAGACCCTAGGTCGATTTATTCTCCGCGAGAGGGAGCAAGCTATACCGCGACGCCATCTACTGCCCGCAACTCTTGACAAACTCAGCAAGGGATTCTCCGTTGGAAGATCGGTTTCTTTACCTGGATCCAGCAAAGAAAAGGTTCCAGTTGCAGAGGCACTTTCGGATCCTACTTCGAGGAGTATGAGGAGTCGATTTTTGTTGATGGGAAGAAGAAGGGAGGTACATTCGGATGGCGAGGATGGCAGGGAGTCTGATCTACTGAGCGCTGCTATACAACTGAAGAAAATATCGGCAAGGAAGTTAAGGGCTTGGAAATCATAGTGGCAGTCACGGGCGACGTCGCTTTCCTCGATGATCGTTACAAGGAGGAATGTTAATACTGATCGGTCTCAAATTTAAATGATGATGTAAAATGGTGAAGTTTGAGGCCTATGAGTATTGCGCGTCGCCCATGATTATCTTGTTGTTTAGAGATACGAACTCGTTGTGATGATATTCTATTTTTATTTCTTTTTATTTTGGAGTTGTTGCAAGAGTAATTTGATGTATGAATAAGTACATGCCGTTAAAACGGATGTATAATTATGACAGGATATCTTTGAAGAAAAAAAACATACATAAATCTGGTATGTTATTGTCGTGGATTTTTAATAGACTATGATACCAAAAAGACAGTCAACATAAACTGTATACTTAAGCAAAATAAGATATTTTAAAATGTAAATTTTTCCACGACATTTTCCAAAAGACATGACCACATTATATGTATGTATCAATCGAGAGCGTCTTGCCTGTTAAAACTCTAGTATTTTTGGTTTATTACTTAATTCCGTCTTTTTGTATGACAAACGTGTCACACTCCCTGCCCTTATATAAAGAAAAATGGGACACTTTTCTATCCTAGCGAGACTCTTTAAAGAAAAAATAAAGCATCTCCTTTCCCTACTTTCCTACGTGTGTCCAGAGGACGCTTGCATAGCTTTTTCAGAAAAAAAAGAGTACAAACGAGTATGACTCTTAATATATGCATATATATAAATATATAAAAAATATATATAATATTCATCTCTCTCCGGTTGTGCATCTTTAGATTTTTCCGATTATTATCACGAATTATCAACGACTAATTAAAAAATATATCTCGAATGCTAAAAAAAAATAATCGCTGCGTTTACGATGATGATGATGATATACTCGTGTACTTGGTACTTATATAAACTCTGCGCCTCCTTATACATACTATAGTACAGATATATAAATATCCCTTATAAATAAATTTAAAAAAAACATTGCGTATCATAAATAAATGAATTTTAATCGTTAAAATATAATAAATTAATGATATATAATTCATATAGGAACAAAATGGCTTACAAATATTTAGACGAGAACAGATTATTAAAAAATATATATACACAGTTGAGTGGACGATATCGTCCAGCTCTTTTTTTTCAATATTTCGTTACAATAGCAATGCTACCAAGTTTTTTGAGAAATAATGAAAATAAAAAAAATAAAATAACCGCCTACTCTGAAAATAGAACAAAACCGTTTGTAATTTAAACGTAGAGAGAAACAAAAAAAGATAACAACAAAGTATAAACGATTCTATATAAATATATAAATATATATACAAAATATACCGCTTAATATAAATATATACACAACAGATTGAAAATAAAAAAAAAAAAAAAACAAAATGCATAAAAACTTTTCTTACGGCCTTCTCAAGGCCAAAATATCGTCAAGCTGTTAAAAACTATAGAAAAAAATACAGGAAAAAATTAAAACAGTTGAACGTTCGTAAAAAAAAAAAATTTTTGCTCGACACGCTGCTGTGCACGTCGCATAAGTTGAATTAGCGAATGTATATACTCATATACCGGATATATGTGTAATAAAAACCGCGATATTCGACGTTGCAGACGTGGCGATTGGGAAAATTGATTCTCATCGCCTTTAATTTATATTGTATACTAAAGCGAATTTAATCGCGGCCCCCTGTATAAGGGAAATACTTGCAAGCTCGTTATTTATCAATAGTTTATTTGTAATCTAAGGAAAGTCGAATTTTTGGTAAATATTTGATCTTAAAATAAGGTATAAACATTTTTAAAGAATGTAGTGTTTTGAAATGTAATTGAAGAAAAAATGTCGATGGAATTAAGTTGATCGAGACAAGCAAGTATTTGCCCTTTGCGACAAAATCATTGTTGATCTTAATTTTTTTTTTCATTTATTTTTGAAAATTGGGGTCTTTAAGGGCACTATTTGTTATGCACAGATTGACGTGCGAGTCGCAGGCACGATTCGAAACTGATATATATTTAAGATTTCGGATCGATTGCGAGAGACGATTTTTAAATAAATCATATATACAGTACATATATGATGCACGATTTAGGATTACACGTTTAAAAAAAAATTAATGAATTAATCGTTAACGACATTATTATATTGAATAATGCATATAAATAAATATACATAATTAGTATATATACATGACAACAATTCGAATGGTGTAAACTAGACTTTAATAATTTTAATTATGAAGGAAAAGGGGATATTGAAATATTTATGAAAAGTTTTTTTTTTTATATTTTGATTGTTATTTTAATCTTAATATTTGTAAATTATGAAACTTTTCTTGTGTATTTGAGCATTAAAATTTTATAAACTATTTTATTGTTTATAATCTAATAACCTGAATATTTGTACAAATCACTTGAAATTTTAATGATATTATTAAAAATAATTAACAAAAGATGTTTTGTATTTTTTGAAGTAACTTATTAAGCTACGGTGCCAATAAGAAAAATTAAGACTAAAAAAAAAATTGTTACTAAATGTAGTTTCTGATAGAATAAAAATAGAAATGAGTTATTGCAAATCAATACACAAAGAAAATTCATAAATTAAAAATTTTTAAAATAAAAAATAAACATTCTTAAATAAATATTTTATAAATAAAATAATAAATTCAATATCCCTTTTATCTCGGAAAAAATTATACTTAATAAACAAAAAAAAAAAAAAATTAACGATACAAACTCTTGTCGAGTGCCAACTGCGTACACTTCCAAGTCAATGTTAACGCCATTGATTCGTCGAAAAAAAAAAAAAAAAAAAGAAAAAATAAAAAAAACTAATAAAAAAAAAAACAAAAGAAAAAAAAAAAAAAAAAAAAAAAAAAAAAAAAAATTATGGGAAGATGGTAGCGCGAGACGGGAAATTCTTAAAGAAAAAAGCAATAACCCCCGTTTTCTTGTCTCGCGCCAAGAGACTTTTATTTTTCTACAACGAATAAACAATAGGTAAAGAAAAACAAAAATAAAATAAATAAATTAAACTTGTACAACAGAAACTAATCTCTCTCTCTCGTAACTGATTCAACAATTTTTTAAGTATATCTGTGGTATATACAAAACACATTTTTAATCAGTAATCTTCATATATATTTTTTACCAGAACGTCAAGAAGACGAATGTTAAACGATATATTATATACACAAACATTGAATTTTCTGTGAAATGATATTCATTTTTTGAAAATTCCTTATCGGATAAACAAATTCTTCAATCTTTTGTAAAAAAAAAAATTAATCATTTAACGTATTGTCGGTTTGCGTAGTAAATGTTGATCTGGGAGATGAAAAATCAATGTGTAAAAATGATAAAAAAAAATTTCAAGCGTATTATGAAATTTTTTATAAAGCCAATTACCAAATCGAACACACATAATATACACACACACACGTACACTTACACATACTGATATGTAACCGATGAAATTGCACAATCAATAAATTGTTAAAGATTTTAAATTAGCAATCGTAGATATTTTTATGAAATTATTCTACGAAACCGTTTGTCTTGGTCAATATTACAGTCATGATTCTCTCGTGTGATTTTCTTATTATCCTGATCGAACAGTGCATCGTCGTGGATATAATCGATAAGGCTTGTTTTATTTTACCAAAGTTTTTAAAAAAACCTAAAAAATAAAAAAATTCTCCACAAAAGAAAAATAATAATAATTGACCATAACAAATCGGATTTGACAACTAATCCTTTTTTTGTTAAGAATTTCAATTACGAGTTATTCATTACGAAACACAATGGAACTAATCGTCCAGCTTCGTCTACGTCGTGTACCTGTTTACGATCGATGGATCGAGACGCGCAATTTACTTGTACGTAAATATTTAGGAACCTCGAAGCTGAGGTAGACATCGATTAGGCATAAATATAGAAAAAAAAAATAAAAAAATGATTACTCTTTGAGAAAATAATTATTGATGATGCGAGACAAGATGACAGAATAACACTTAATTAAATAATTGAAATTAGAAAAAAAAAATGAAAAAAAGATATTTAGAGAGAACGTTTCTTCAATAATTGAATCTTGTATTTAGAAATTTCGAACACGAATGTGAAATTTTTTTGTTTCTATTAAAATAAAAATATAAATAAAAAAATAAAAAAAAAAGTTGAAAAAAATTAATGATAATACACGATGTAAATAAATATGTAGAGCTCGAATTTGAATGTATTTAGTTATAAAATTAAACAAATGTGACTTTTTAACGCGAGTAATTGGTAGTATTATGTAAAACTGTTGTAGTTCTATCACTTTAAATGAAATGTTTAACGAGATTTAAATATAAAACATTTTTTATACCTCATGTGTCTACTAAATTTAATTAGAAATATATATTGTATATGATAATGAGAGACGAAGTGATAGACCAATATAAACTTTTTGAGAAAATTAAATTTATTATTGAAGTAATAAATAAAATAAATATTTGTTGTTTAGATGTGCTGGTCAATAATCGAATAATAATAAAAATAAAATATGAATAATAATCTTAGGTAAACTTTGAAGAAAAATAATAAACACTTTCGTGTTCGAGATTGAAAATTTTTAGATCTCCTCTTCTTCCCTTCTCTCTCAGTCGATTGCACATGCAATCTCGAACTAAATTAACAAAAAAATATATATATAAATATAAAACCCGTAGGCGCTCTATCGCTTCTACGATCATCGTGTGTTAAAAACTTTATTAACGACGTACGTAATTTACGACTACTTTTAAATATATTCGGGACCATTCACATTATGACGATACTTGAATGAAAAAAAAAATTAATAAAAATAAAAAAGTTAAAAAAAAAAAAAATAAATAAACAAATAAATAATAAAATAAAATAAGACGTTGAACAAAAAGAAAAAGGTAACGCGAGAGACAAGAAATTGTTTTTTTTTATTTAAAAAAAAAAAAGAAAAACCGCAAACAGTATTAAGTTTCTAATCGATATAATACCCCTCCTTTCGCAAAAACGATCAAAACGACTGTAGACTCAAGTCATACACACATACACATACATACACATACACATTCATTATGTCCTCGTGTACATATCCAAGAACAACATTTTTCCAACCGGCATTGACACTCAGCACACGTCCAAACCCATATTATCTCCCAAAAAGAAAAAAAAAATAATCGCACAAGTGAGAAAAAAGAGCAGCGAACGAAAGATAAAAGTGTAGCTACAAAATAAAAAAGAAAAAATATAAGTCAGAGACTCGAATTGTTAACTTTTCTGTAAAAGCCCTTTTATCTTTCTTTTTTTCTCTTTCTCTCTCTCTTATTCGTGATAACCGGCCACTAGTCAGGGAGCTATTAAAAAAAAAAGGTCTATTAATTTTGTAACCGGTGCTCGTTTTACGCACTAGTGTGTAGAAGCGCAAAAATGTAGGCTCTTATGTACGTATAAGCTCTATTTCGCTATTTGTAACTATATTATGGCGCGCTTCGCATTTTATCACTGCACGCGCTTAGTAGCAAAATAATTTATTTGTGTTTTTTTGCGTCTGTTATATTAATATTAGATTTTATCTATTATTATTTTTTTTTTAATTTTTTTTTTACTTTTTTATGAGTTTGTAATTTTTAAGTGAAGTATTTTTATAATTTATTGAAATGTATAACTTAATATTATTTGTATAATTTATAAAATGTATTATTCTCGTACACAAACTAATAATGAAAAAAAAAATATATATATAAATATGTTTATATTTTTGTTTAAGTATGTTATCAAAGTGAAATTGTGTAACTTTATGTGTTGTTGTAGAAATTTTTATCAAAAAGTATTTAAAAGCAAAATGAAAGTATAAGAATTAAATAAATGAAAAACTATAATATATTGTTTTTATAAAAAAAAAAAATAAATAAAAAATGCTACGCGTTAACTCCAAGCTGAGTATTATATATTTTCAATTTTATCAAAACAAATATATAAGTATAATAAAAATACATTATAATATTTTCAAACTTGAGAAAAAATTATTATGCAATGTTGAACGATTTAAAAATTAATTATTTTTGTTGTATAATTATATAAACAATGATGATGCAACTGCATAAGCACCAAACATTACATTTTTTTTCTAAAGACAAAACGAATAAAATAATGATTTTCAATAAAATTATAATAATAGTATTTATTCATTTAAAAAAAAAAAAAACGTATACATTACAAGACAGAGAAAAAAACCAGCTAACTGCTAAAATATAATTGACAACAAATTATTAGCACCATCTCATACACATTACCTATAAATTTGCAGTTGCAATGTCGTTGGCCTATAGACAGATATATTTATAGCCGCAGCACTGACATCGACACATTAAAATAAATCTATACTCTCCACTCTCCCATCTGTACATACATACATATAACAAAAAAAAAAAAAAAACATGATTCCGTGAATAATCAACAATAAAACTATTTTTCCTCTCATATAATATATCCCACCATCTATCTATATAATATCTTCTATCTCTTTCTCTGCTAACCATATAAACGCGCTTTTAACTTTCTTCGTTTTCATCGAAGATAAGTTATCGCAAGCACGACATGTTCCTTCAGTCAACTTACATTTCTGTGAGCTTTTTCTTTTTAATTCTTTTTTTTTTCTACGCACAATCTCTTTTTTTTTATTTTTTTTTTGTTGACACCTGTAACCCGCGGGAACGCATATAATACGCTTTGAAAAATATTTATGTGAAGAGTAGAAAAAAATATATATAGACGACTGGTGTTGAAATGATGCGAATTATCTATATATGTAAGGTGAGAGCTTGCAAGAGAGAACGATAGAGACATGTATGTAGAGAAAAAAAACAGTTTGAAAAAAAAAAATAAAAAAAAAAAGGAAAACGATAGGGTGGTACTACGTAATGATGAATGACGTGTTGTTAAAGAAAAGAAAAAAAGGATGTTACACGTATATCGTTAGCTCAGGTATTCAGCTTGACAATGCGGAAGAAAAGAAAAAAAAGGGGCTGAGAGATGCGCGCAAAAAATGCGAGAGAAAAAAAAATGAGAAATGACAAGTTTCTCGTTAGTGTGTGTATGTGTATGCGTGTGCTTTTTTTTGTTTGTCAACGTATATAGTGAGCACATCATGTTAAAAAAACCATCGAAAGATCCCATAATACCTTTTTCAACTACGTATATACATAGAAATATATATAGAAGAAGTATAAAAAAAATTCGGCATAATTTATCAAGTAGTATATCATACAGTTTATCTCATTCTCTACCTCTATACCTCTGTCTCTCTTTCTCTCCATAAGTTTTTTGAAGGATATAAAAAGAAAAAATGAATAATAAAATTAGTGAATTAAACAAACGTGTAATCTATAATAATAAATAATTAATAATTAATAATAATAATGGAAATAAGCATGCGGCCACTTTAGATTACGAAAAAAAAAATTACAATTACTTATAATAATAATAATAATTATAATAATAATAAATAATGAATAAATAAATAATAATTATTACATTATTATTGATATTGTTGATGAATCTACATGTAAATATAAAAAAAAATAAAGAGCATTTTTATAAAAATTAATTGAATGGGATATAATTTATTTCATATTTAAATATGAACCTCACTGTTTCTTTCCTCAATTTTTATGTAATTTTTCAGAATACTTTATTATCCAATTTTACTTTATTTATTTTACAATTAATTTTAATTTATTATTAGACTTAAAATTTACTTTTTAATTAATAATAATTAAATACAATTTTTAAAAATTATTATATATTTTTATTTTTCATAACCAACTTCAGTAACAACATGTATATGTATACAAATTTATTATTAAAATTGTTTCAAAATTAAAACAAAATTTTATTCAAATTTTATGTTTTCTATATTCTTAGTAAAAAAATAATAAAATTGTCAACAAAATAAAAAAAAAAATTGCAAAGAGATAAATAAATGCAAATAACACAATCAAAGTCAATATTTTTTTTCCGTTCACAAACTCACCGTATCTTTTGAGATATCACGTTGTCTTATCGCAACCTTAATGCAAAACTGATAGGTTAGTATCAGTATCGGTGTTTACACTCTACCTCAGTTCTCTTCAAACCATCGTTTCGAACAGCTGTAAGCTTGTATTTTTTTTTTCAAATTTCTCGTGGAAAAATTATTTATAATAAAATGGGGGTAAGTTTAAAATAGATTTTAATTTATTAAAAGTAGATAAACAATTATTATTTGTATAAATAACTGGTTCATAATTAATATTTAGAATAAGTTGAACAGTTTTTGATAATAAATTACGCCTTAAAAAACAAATTTAAATCGTGATTATTTGATTTATTGTAGAGAAATACATTTCAATACAGAGGACTCATAGCACCAGTATTTACTCCATTTTATAATGACAAGTACGTTACGTATCAATTATCAAACAAACGTATTTCTTTGCTTTTTAAAATAAATAATTATTTTTTTCATTAAATTTACTATTGCATTTTAAACTTTTAGAAATCGATCAATCAATTTCTCAATCATACCAGCTTATGCAAAATTTCTTGCATCAAAAAATATTAGAGGAATTCTTGGTACGTTAATTTTAAAGATAAAACATTTATAAATACGATTTATAATGTTTTTTTTAAATTCTTTAGTTAATGGAACAACTGGTGAAGGAACATCGTTATCTACCGACGAGAGAAAAAAAGTTACTGAAGCTTGGGCATCTGCCGTTAAAGAAACTAAGCTACATTTAATGATACAAATAGGTGGTACGTCATTGAAGGAAGTTAAAGAGCTTGTATGTGTATTTTATTTGATAAACATTAAAAATGTTAATATATAAAAATAATAAAAAATTACGTATAATCGACGTTATTTCAGGCTACACACGCTGAAACTATGGGCGTAAATTCTTTATTATGTTTACCAGAATTATATTTCAAACCATCAACGGTAGATGAACTTATTGATTATTTACGACTTGTTAGTGAATCTGCTCCAAAAACACCGCTATTGTATTATCATATACCAAGCATGACTAAAACCGATAGTTAGTATATTTAATTAACGTATTTAAAATAATAATTAAGCGAGGTGCATAAATAAAATAAAATAAAATTTGTATAATTATCTTATTCGCAGTTAACATGAAAAATTTTTTGGAATCGGTAGAAGATAAAATACCAAATTTTTCGGGAATCAAATTTACAAGCAATAATTTGGAGGAAGCTAATGAAGCTATGTCAGTTGATAGCAGTTTAGCTGTATTTCTTGGTTGTGACGTGGTAAGCATACCAATGATATTCCAGAATATATCATGTATTTTGATATAAGTTTGTATTATTATCAATATTGTTCTGCTCCAATAATTATCGAAGCTGATGGCACCCGCATGTACACTGGGTATTGACTCGTTCATAATGACGACCTTGAATTTTATGCCTGAACTTGCGTTTGAATTGATTGAATTTGGAAAAGGCAATAAGGATTTGCAAAGTGCACGTAAAAATCAACAAACGATTAATAAAATTGTTAAAGTTGTTACTCAACATGGTATGGAATTTTATTTTTAAAATTAATTTTTTTTATTAACGATGATGATAATATTATTGATGATTACTTTTTTTTTATCATAGGTAGTTGGGTTGAAACAATGAAAATAGCTATGAGTTTAACAACGAATTTATTTATGGGACCACCAAGAGCTCCACTCAAACTTCTTAGCAAAGAACACGTTGAACTTATGGCGATGAGAATGAATAAAATTGGTATGCTATCAAATAAGGTTGAAGTTATGGAAATGTATTGAAATGAATATAAATTGTATTGTAAAAAATTGAATTTATTTTATAGTGATATAAGACTGTTATGAATATAGAATTTGAAAAATAAAATAATAAATATCTTGTTCGTTTTGCAAATATATGAAAAATCTACTTTACCAGTTTATGAACACTCCCATCCAATAAATGTTATATAATTAATTAACATTAACAACGCATGTTTTATTGTAAAAAAATAAAGAAATTTATTTTACCAACGAACGATGGTAAGTTAAGAGAATGAAAAACGATGCATTTTCAATTTTTTTTTATTTATAATTAAATGAAATATTATCGTTACAAAATCTTGTAATGATAGAAAAAAGAAAAAAAATGTAACAAAAAAATTTTTTTTTTCAATTTTGACAAATAAGCTAATTATAGAACTTATCTTATTATTACTGCATTTAACTTATTGTTATATATAAAATTTCAATACGAATGTTACACTACACCGATAAGTAATTTAATCTACTATATCTTATTCAAATGAGTATAGCAAACACAAATTTCAAGGTAATGTTTTGATTAAATTTTTGCAAGCATATTTTATAGGCTTTGAAACTTATGCTATATTAGATAACGTGTCGTACGGTTGATTGCGTATCTAAATAAATAACGATTATAACAAAAAAAAAAAAAAAAAGACTATAAAAATTAATCTTCAAAACACAGAATAGCTATGATATATGTTTTTATTTTTTTCGCAAATATTAAAAAAAAATATAAAAATTATTTATATTTTAAAGAAACTTAATAATTTTACGTTAATTTTCTTGGACTTCGCTAACTAAAGTGAATTTTTAATTTAAACAAAAAATTGTTATTTTAAAAAATAAAAATTCTATTAATCTTTAAATTAATCTTTAAAAAAAAAGTAATTCATTATCTACCAAACAAGTAATTGACGAGAAGATGAAATGTCTTGTCCAGGAGAATACTAATTTCGTAATCTATAAATCATGGGTTCGATTCTTGGCATCTACTGGCTGAGTCACATCATATGCCAAAATACGCTTAAAATAGAAAGTCAAAAAGGTTAATAAAAAAAAAAAAAAATCTCATGAAGGACATTTGCTGATTTGCTGTTTTTTATTTTTATCATTTTTTTTTTTTAACTTTTTGTAGTTATAAAGTTTACAAAAAGTCTAATATACAGAGTCAATAAACAAACTCATAAAACTATAGTTTTTTAAAAAAATTTATTTCTAATACAAAAATAAAATCCAAAAAAATATATATTTCAATAACGTAATCCTTAATTCATGTAAAATCACCATTAAAACACCATTTTCCTCCTTATTTATTTCCATCACGCACCAAATAAAAATAAAAAAAAAAAAAAATCAGTAATTCTATCCATCCGACGAAGATTATTATCAAAGTACCTTATAACGGAAGCAAAATGCATCATATAAACTTCCTTCAAAAATATAATATTACACCAATCATAAAACGTCAAGCGATTAGCGCATAATCTCAAGATAAAAGAAGTCTCTCTTATACATATTCGCTCTGTCTCAAATAACCACAGCCTAAGAAGTAATATCTCTTCAAGACAAGGCAAGTATAAGACTCCCCCATACTCCGGTTACTACCATGACGTAACATTATTAAAAGCCCATGAGTTTGCTGCTGCTGTAGATATATTGGAATGCATTTACATATAGCATTTGTATTATCCGGTAGGCCTTACTATGGCCTTCAGCCGACACATGTACATACTCGCGATTCGATAATCGCAATTTTTTTCATTTTATGCATCTCTTCTCTCTCTCTCTCTCTCTCTCTCTCTCTCTCTCTTTCTCTGTGACATACCCCCCTCCTTGATTTTCAATTCACCCTCTTCTCGCTATCGCAAACTACGCAGTCACATATGCTGTAATGTCCTAGGGCTTCGCACGTTCGCATCCTCGTCTCCTTCTCTCTTTTCAAACTGACTATAGTAGGTGGACGAGTGGACACACCGGACAGGTGTATTTATATGGGGGGAGGGGGAGAGAAGCGTGAAGGTTTTTCTCTGTAATGACGCTTTAGTCTAAAGTCAGTCGTCAACGTTACAGCCATTCCCGTGGCTTATTGCTTAAATATATATAAAGTGTGTGCGTGTGGGTGACAATACAGTGAGAGAGGCGGGGAATTTTACAATGACGGTAAACAAAAAAAAATAAGAAAAAGATAGAACGTGATTTTTGCATTTAAAATTATTTAGAATTAGAAGAGATTAGATAAGTGAATTTTAAAAATTGAAAAAAAAATTTTTTTTTTTTTGCAGTCGCAGAAAGTTAGTTTTGATTACAAAGGACTTATCGTACCGGTTTTTACTTCTTTTAATGCTGATAAGTAAGTTGGAAAATATTGAGGATTATAATGTGAGATAAATTGTGTTTGATTTGTGTTCTTTTCAGAGAACGCAGTTTGAATTTAAATATTATTCCTGAGTATGCGAAATTTCTCGAGTCTAAAAATATCAAAGGAGTGTTGGGTAAATAATGATTAACAAGTATTTAATTCATTAATTTATAATTAAAGTAAATTCAATCGTAAAAAAATTTTTTTTCGGATGAGCAATTAAAATTTTTAAAATTAGAATAATATATTATAAAATATTTTCTTTAAAAATATATATCCTTCAAATTTTATTTGACACACACTTCAATTTTTAATAAACAAGTTAACGGTACCACTGGCGAAGGAACATCCTTAACTGTTAGTGAAAGAAAAGCAGTTGCAGAAGCATGGTCAGCTGCAGTCAAAAAAACTGGACAATCATTAATGATTCAAGTTGGTGGATTAGCATTAAAAGACGTCCAAGAACTTGTACGTCACGCAATACATAAATAAATATCAAATTAAAAAACAAACATATCTTACAAAAAAAATCAATTAAAATTGATTATTTCAGTCCGCTCACGCTGAAGAATTAGGTGCAAACGCAATATTATGCCTACCGGAATTATACTTGAAACCAAGAACCGCAAACGAAGTCGCTGATTATTTAAGCATAGTCGGTGAAGCAGCACCAAAAACGCCATTATTTTATTATGATTTTCCACGTGCTACAATGGTCAATAGTAAGTTAAATAAAATTTTAATATAAGCATAAAAAAAATAATAAATTAACGATAATAATTTTTTTTATACGCAGTCGATCTGGGACAGTTATTCAAAGTTATCGGAAATAAAATACCAAATTTTTGCGGAGTTAAAACAGATCTAGATCGAGCATTACAAGCTAAACAAATAAACGACAGTTATACAATATTCGTTGCTGGTGATATGGTATATATATATTAGAATTAATTATTTTGTATCGTATTTACACCTATCCAGAATATTATATTGATATTTAACATTGAATATATATTAAACTTTATACTTATATCCTTGTAAATCTTTATACTTTGTGTTTTTATTTATTTATTTTTTTTTTAGACGATGATTGGAGCCTGTGCTGCTGGTATGGAATCGTACATAATGACAAGTCTCAATTTCATCACTGAATCAGCTTTCAATTTATTGGAATTTGGGAAAGGCAATATTGATTTGATCGAAGCGAGAAAGAATCAAGAATTTATTAGTCAAATAATTAATGAAATAACGCGTTACGGTAAAAAAAAATTAATTTTTCATTAAATATTTTTAACAATTTTTTTTTATGATCGTTTAGAGTACAAGTAAAAAATGCAAAATCAATGCATCTTAGAAGTTTTCTATTTTAAAAAGCAATAAAATGTTACTCGTGAGAGAAGGTAAACTCGTAGAGCAAGAAAATATAAAAAATAAAAAGACTTGAATGTGAGACGTAACACTTGTGCATTTACTATTTTTCCATATATATCTTAAAGCGTTGAAATGGTCTCTTAAGTGTGTCAATCGTTATTTTACTCTGACTATATAATATAAGCTTTGCATATATACTAGTAGCTAATAAAAGTCATATTTTTTTTATAATTAAGACGACATGTTTACAAGTTGATTTATTTATTTGTTTATTTTTCAATAGGTTCATGGGTGGAGACAATGAAAATAGCAATGAGTTTGACTACCGATTTTTTTGTTGGACCACCAAGGGCTCCGCTTAAACTTCTTACCAAAGAAGATGTTGAATCTATGGAAAAAGGTTTAAGGAAAATTGGCGTTAAAACTAATAAGACTGCGCTGATTGATATGTATTTGAATTTATAAAATATTGTAAAAATTTGCGCAGTTTATGGATGTGTAAAAAAAAATTGGCATTGTTATAGATACATTTTCAGTTAAAATTATTTATTTATAGAAAACATCATAATTTAAATTATTCTGAATAACAATATTTTGCTAATGTTTGTTCAATATAATCAGATGACTTTTTTTATTAAACTTATGTTAATTTTCAAAAAAAGCTCTAAAAGATTTTAAAATTTCTAACAATAACAATTTTTTTTGCTCTTTGTGTTTTTATTTGTGACAAACCCTTAATTATAAGTTAAATGGAGTTAATTAATCATTCAATCGTTCAATTATAAAATAAACGTTCATATAACAACACGTGATAATTTTTTAAGTAAATATTAAAGTCACTTACATATTTCAACGCTGGTATCTAATAACGTAAATTAAAAATTCATTATTAGAGTATCGTTAGTTATCAATTATAATTTAAAATGTATAAAAAATTTTACAAACGATTTAATTATGCACTACTATGTCTTATGTAATTATGTAACGAAGCACATTAAAATGCATACCTGCATTGATTAACTGTTACGTAGTAGAAATATCATAAAAAATTTTAAAATAGTACTTGTAGTGAATTCCAAAGTAAACAAAAATACGTATTTATGATTAAAAATTGAAAATCATAATATTTCATTATAATTCGAAAGATTTAAAAAGCTTAAATTTTGATATATTTTTTATATGTATTTCAATTAGTTTCGCATAATTTTTAAAAGAAAAAAGTAAAATCAATTTTTTTGTCTAAATTTACGTGATAAAATTTGAATTATATCGCACCAAAATTTCATTGGCTAATTATTTTGTCAAGTCCAAATCAGCTGATCATGTATATAGATATACTATTACAGTAGTAGTGTTTACATTCGACATCTATTACTAAACGTGCGTGTTTAACATTAAAAATTTGTTAAATTTTAGTATAGAAATGTATCATATTATATAATATTTTTAAAAATTATAGATTAGTTTGTTTTCTAGAAACAAAAGTTTCCTTAATTTAAATAATACCTGAATGTTAGAGTCTTTTTTAACGTAATGTAAGTGCATCATTCAATTTATTTCAAGAAGTAATTGAATTATTAATCATCACTAACTGAGAGATTATTCAATTCATTTAATTTAATGATTTGATCTACAATTGAAAGGTATCATTATAAATTATTTAAAATCTTATGTTATTTTTATACTTCCTAACCTGTTCTTTGCACCTTGCTTATACGTGAATTACAAAGAAATAAAATTTTTATAAATAAATTTTAGATTTAATCATGACAGGTAATGATGAGTCTTGTAATCAAATTTTAAGAGAAAAATTTCTTCAACTCGATGAACCTGTTGTATTAAGAAATGTTTTAACTAGTCAAAGAAGCAATAGTTGGAAACTACTTGATTGGACTTTAGAAGATCTTGCTAAGAAATTAGAAAATCAAAAATTACCTTTTAGAGTAGGAAAAAATTTAAGAACTCCTGTGAGTATTTTTTTAAAATATTTCATTATATAAAATGTAATTTATCAAATAATTTTATATCCAAAATTGTTTTTTAGCAACCACAATGGGAAGTTGATACACCTATTGAAAATAAAACCTTGACAGAATTTTTAACAGAAGTTGAGGAAAATGCTGATCCATTAAAATGGTTCTATTTTGATTATAAATATATGAAAGAATGGTTTAATGAAAAGACTGATATATTAAAATCTTTCAATTGGCATGATTTTGGATTTAAATTGGATGGTTCAGATTCAACAATTTGGATTGGAAGCAAAGGAGCACATACTAATTGTCATCAGGATACTTATGGTTGTAATTTAGTTGGTCAAGTACATGGAAGGTAAAAATTAATAAACTCAAATTTATAAAATATTTCTCACATATGCTCGAAATTTAATTGATTTGTGTTATTTATAGAAAACTGTGGCTACTGTTTTCACCCAAATGCACTAACTCTATGCAACCCACACGTATTCCTTATGAGGAATCAACCATTTTTAGCAAATACAATTTTTTTACACCAAATAATAAAGAAGTCAAAGCTATTAACAGTATGTCTGGTTATGTTAAGTTAATAATCCTTGAACCAAAAGATGTATTATTTATTCCTCGAGGATGGTGGCATTACGTTGAATCTTTAGAAACAAGCTTAAGTGTTAATGTTTGGATACCTGTAGAAGAAGATTGTGATTCTAGATTAAAAGAAACTCTTGTACATTTAATTGCAAATACTATTGGTGAGGATGTTCCAAAAACACTCAATCAGCAAGAATCAAATTTATTAGAAAGTATTCAATTAGTAAGTATTATAATTGAAAGAATTTGCTAGCCCAAATTATATAATAAATATGAATAAAAATTTAATTCAAATCTTTGAATTTTTTAGATAGATATCTCTTTAAAAGAATGTAAGACATTGTCAAAAAAACAAAAGTCATCAAATGAACAAAATGATTTGCAAAGTAGTAAGACTGCTCCATTACAGTATTTAATAAGACAGTATAATAGCCAAATAGAATTAGTTCCAGATCTTACAACCTCAAACATTGATATTTTTCTGAAAAAAAATAATATCAGTAAAGATGATCATGTTGATATAAAAGAAAATGGTGAAACTAATGAGCCAACAAAGTTGGATATTCTAGAAGCAGTTGTTGATGCTTTTTGTCATCCTGAAGTCACTCAAAAAGTATCAGAAATTTTAAAAAACAGATTCATAAGATGATCTTATAAAAATATTCTGTGATAATTTTTATAAAATGTATATATAAATATATAAATGTACATACATATTGTTGAAATATTGAAATTCTATTTTTGTAATCACAGTACATAATAAATTTTGTTTTTAAATGCATTTACTATTTTTAATAAAATTTCTTTTACAATTATAAATTAAGACCTTATAATTAGTATATTTATGATAAATAACTAGTAATTTACTTTTATTTTTGATAAGTTTGAAATTCTTAAATTTAAATTGTTGACCGAGAAAAAAACCAGTGATGCCAGTATCAGAGATCTGCCAGTATAGTCAGTGTAACCAACTATGTAAAACTGACACCAACTCAGGTGATTAGGTTATGTTTATGTTTTCATTTGTCAATGTTGGATTTTGTTGATTTATAATTTGCAACAATTTTTCTTATTCTCAAAAAAAATTTCAATTGTCAGCCTCATTAAAAAACAAAAATGGGCCTCTTAACAATATTAAAAAAATTAAAACAGAAAGAAAAAGAAATGAGATTACTCATGTTGTAAGTATTTACAGTAAAATTCAGTTTGTTTTTGTGTATTTTAATTTACCAGCTTATGATTTAATTAATATATTTATCAATTTTAAACTGTTTAAGTTGTAGTTTTTGTTATAAATTTAAAGTTTTTTTATTGTTTTTATTTAAATTATTAATGCATTATTTCAGGGGTTTAGATAATGCTGGAAAAACGACCATTGTAAAAAGGTTAATAGGAGAACCGATTAATACAATATATCCAACTTTAGGTTTCAATATTAAAACCCTGGACCACAATGGCTATAAACTCAACGTGTGGGATGTAGGCGGTCAAAAATCATTGCGTACATATTGGAAAAATTATTTTGAAAGCACTGATGGTTTGATTTGGGTTGTGGATAGTGCTGACAGAAGACGATTGGAAGATTGTAAAGAAGAGATGCACAAGCTTTTACAAGAAGAACGATTAGAAGGTGCAAGTCTTTTGATCTTTGCAAATAAGCAAGATCTGCCTGGAGCAGTATCGGTGGAAGACATTGCACAGATCTTGGATTTGGACAGCATCAAAACGCATCATTGGAAAATTTATAAAGCTTCTGCTATTACAGCAGAAAATTTATTAGAAGGCATAAATTGGATAGTTGATGATATTTCCAAAAGAGTTTTTTACAATGATTAATGCTTTAAGTTGTTTATGAATAAAACTGTTATTTGTGATTTTTTTTTAAAGGCTTTTATACAAGATTAATTGTAAAACATATAATTTATTAATATTAGTTTTTAAGCTACTTAATATTTAGAAAGTTAAAGTATTAAATAACTTTTTTACATAATTCTTACTGTACAAAATTTAATTTATTTACAATTAAAACTTTTTTAATATATTTGATAAAACATTTTACTTCTTCTTTTTGCTCTTTCCCTGAAAAAATTTGTTTATAAATTCATACCAGTTACAAAATTTTGATCTTTTAATTATGCTACTTATTTTTACCTTTTTCTTTTGTGATCCTTTTTTTGATTTTTTTCCTTTTTTTCCTGGTTCAGCTTCTGATTCTTCTACTTTTGCCACCTTAGGTTTAGGTAGTGTAGTGTCAGGAAAATAATGCATATAAGCTTCTTTCATAGCACCTTGACTTAAATATTTTCTTGTCACCATAAATTGTTTCATTATTTGTTTTATTAAATTAGGAGAGACCTTCATTCCAGAATTGGTAACTAAATCTTCAAATTTATCTGAAAAAAAATTATTTGCATAATTAATTAAATGTAAATTTAAACAAGCTTTTTATCAATATATTAAGACCTTTGGTTATTTTGTCATCTGGTAGTGATAATACAAAGTGTCCAAAATTTTTCTTTTCCTTTTTCTTTTTAGGTGCCATTGCCTCATTATTAGCAATCTTAAAGTACAATTCCGTCAAGTCTGGTCCAATAACTACATAATTTTCCAAAATTCCAGCATATTTTACAGTAAAATTTGGCTTTTCAATTTTCAAATTTTCCAATAAAGGAAGTACAATTTTATTAGGCCAATAAGTTTCCATATTTAAAAAAGTCATTGGAGATTCAAGAAATCTTGGTGAAGTAAGAATTTTAATAAATTCTGTGGCTCCTTGAGGTGTTATTGGATTTTTGCTTATATGAAATTCGTGTAAAGATCTATTTTGTGTCAGTGCATTAGCTATGGACGATACTTCATCATTAGTGAAACGATTAGCTAAAATAAAATAAAATATTGTTATTATACCCATTAAAAAAAAAAAACAATAATTTTTCAAAATACCAGAAATATCTAATCGTTGAACGGTCTTGGTATTAATAATAAATCTATTAAGATTCATTACACAAGGTCTACCCATAGCATTCCATGACAAATCAACATCCACAATACTTTTATTCTTAAGAAATCCACTAGATATCTTCTCAGCTGCAATCTTGGTATTTAACTGATTCCAACTCAGATTTAATTTCTCAAGCGAATCATTAATAGCCAGCATATCGTAAATACTCTGAGCCGCTTCTTCATCCAACCGATTATTCGAAAGATCCAGTACACGTATCAAAGTATTAACCGATATCGCAGACGCGAGATGACGACATCCCATTGCTTCAAGGCCGCAATCGGTAAGATTGAGTTCAGTGAGAGCAGAGGAAAGCGAGAGACCTTCAGCCAACCGATTTACACCTTGTGGGCCGATTCCGCTCGAGGTCAAGTTCAACGAGCTGAGAACTTCGCTGCGCATCAGCAATTTGTTGAGGTAGTAGCAAGCCTCATCATCCAGTAAGCTTTCCTGTATAACCGATTTTCGAATTTTAGACGATTTTGGTGTAGAGAAAAAAAATCGGTTATAATACCTGCAGTATCAGGCTCTGAACCGTGGTGTTATCGGCAAGAGCCTCGCAAAGCGGTTGAATAAGCGCAGCATCCAAGCCATAGTAGGATAAATCGACGGTATCGGTAAGCAATTGCTCATTCAAAGAGGATATCGGCGACAAACCGAGCTCCGCCACTCGATCAAAAAACTTTTCGATACCATTGGATTGGTAGCGCTTGGGTTGTGGGTAAAGTTTCCAAAAAGCTTCCTGGATACCCTCGTCCTTTGGTATCGGATAGAAAGCGTAGATGTTGAGAAATTTCAATTGGGAATCGCTTATGCTGATGTGCTTTAGACAGATGGGTGGAAAACTATCTCCTGTGTCGATGCTTGACGCGATTTTTGATTCGAGACTTGATGGTGTTATTATTGTCTCTGCGCTCTAAAATTTGAGAGTAAGTTTGAGTTGATTTGAGAATGAAATTGTGATTGGAATTGATGCGATGAACCTTGTGATCTTTTAATGGTTCTTCTTCTGTGGTGAATTCAGCTTCGAAATCGGTTAATCTTTTGATTATTTCTTCAAATTCAATTGGCCAATGTTCGTGCTTTTTCTCTTCCTCTTCTTCCTCTTCGTAAGAGTATTCATTTTGCTTGAAAATTATTTCTATTTCCTTTGGAAGAAATTTTTTTCTTTTAATTGTTATTATCGTTTAATTTAGTAAGACAGTGTTTTACGAGAAATATTGTTTTGTTTTTACGTGCTAAATTGTTGAACTATTATTATTATTGTGGTTATTTACTTACCTTTGGATTTTCCATTATTTTTAAGTTATTATTAATAAAATCTGTTAGCTTTTACTTAAAATTTTTTTTTATTAATTTGGTTTTTATTAGTAAAATATTAAAAAATAAAAAATCCAGGAAACGAAAATGTAACTGACAAAAGATAAACAATAACTGTAAATAAATAAGTTAGCATTCAATGTAAAACATGTAAATAATTTTCAAAGTGAAGTTATCTGTATAAAATCATATTATTTTTATGTGTATATACATACACATGTAATATTTCTTGCATTCACAATGTGTGAATGTGCCATTGAAATCAAAGAGATAAAAGTCAGTTGTACAAGGAAAATTAAGGAAAAAGTTTGAAACCACTAATGAAATAAGAAAATTATTTTTCTGTAATTTTATTTCACTTAATATGATCACAATTGCTATAGAATACAATGTCGTAATGTTACAAAACTTACATATATTATGGAAAACAAATCAATTTTAAATAATTGTATTACATAAACGTGCAGTAAATATTCTATACAAAAACATTGATATATTAAAAAATAAAAATTATATTTGTACTTTTACAACACAAGGATTTTTTAATTAAATAAAAATTATAATTATTAAGAGTAGATTATGTATCTAAAAAACTTTAAAAACATTACTAAGTTATCTGTAACGTAACTTTATATTGTAATTAAATTATTTCATAAATATAAGAAACAAATTTCCATCAATTTAAATTATGGTTCAATTCTTTTTCATAAAATACAATTAAGATTTTAAAGTAAACCAAATATTTGTAATTATTGAAAAGAGTACAACATTATGAACTCAATTTAGATAACTAAAATAATTTCTTTTCATAATAAAAATTTTATACTTTTGATTACTCTTACTGTAAATAAAAAAATTAGTTTACATTATTACGTAAGAATATTCTAAGAATTTCTATGATAATTAATTCTTTTTATATTCAGATATATGTGCAAGAAGTTCGCGATATATGTCAGGATTATTTAAATTTTCCATAGTATTATTTTGAATAATTGTCTGTAAATTTTCTGCTATAAAATCCATTGCTTTCATCTTCAGTCTTTTGGCATGGTAATCATATGCTAGGATTAGAGAATTCACGGTATTTTCGACAGTTAACTGATGACACAGCTTTGTTTCACACATGTTTTTTAAAATATTGATCTGATATTTATCCGATGCAATAAGTAATTCATCTAATTTTGATTGTTCTTCATTAAATTTATTTGCATAAATGAAATCCAACAAAGCTTTTAGTACAATTGAATCTTCATCCTTTAATTTCACTTTATTTTCTTGACTCTCCTTCATTTCATGTGTAAACATAGCTTTGAATACTGGACTACAAGCTGCAAGGATGCATTTATGGGCAGAAAATTTATTGCCATCATTTGCTTCTAGAAGAACATCGCTGAAGCTTTCAGTAATTAACAGTTCATTTAAACTTTCTGTCAATCGTCTATGTAGATCATTGTAATTGTATTCAATAGATTCTCTCTCTTCAGGTGACATCATATTAATCCAGCACTTGACAACTAAAGTGTCATTTTTAAGTGGTAAAACATGATTTCTAAGAATTAATTGTTCAAAACCCCAGCATAATGGTAAAGGAAAAATATGCTCAGACTGTAAAAATTTGAAAGGTTTTCCTTCTGTATCTTCAAGCTTATATTTAAAATATGTGTGTATTTGATTTTGAGTGGTAACAAACAAATAAAGAGAAATATAATTTTTTGATTTTTCATCAATAGGATAAAGCATTAAATACCACTGAATATTTTTATTGCTAAATTTAAATTCCTTTGTCTGAAAAAAAGAAAAAAAATTATTAGATTTAATATAGTTAACATCTATATTGAATAAAAAGATAGTAAAATTTAATAGTTAAGGTGATACAGAGATTATCAAGTTTAAGGGCATGCCTCAGACCTAACCTAAAACTGTAGTCAATACCCAAATATTGGAGTTTTCCGACAATTCTAAGGTAATTAAAATTGTCGGAAAACTCTTACATTTTAAAAAATATGTCAATTAATGACGAATACTGCAAAATACAAGGTAGGTCTCTACGTCGGTATGATGCATACCCTTAATGACTTCAAATTATTAAAACTTATTATTATATTTTAATACTTTCTAGCAATATTTTTTAATATACCTCTGAAACCATTCTGTCGGTAAGTGTGCTAAAATTGGGTATAGTCCATGTTAAATTAGGTAAGTCAGAATTAATTATTTGATCCATAATAAAATAAATTTTGGTAATATCTGAAAAAATTAATATATATATTTTATTAAACAAATTTATCTCAGTAACTTTGCATACTTCAATAATGTTAGAAATGTTAATGTTCCATTATTTGAATAGGTTATAATAGATAATGTAAAATTACACAAAAAGAAAACTGTTTATCAAATCTATACATTAAAAAAACTGGGGTTTGTCAAGAAAAAAATACTATCATATCGTTTCATAAAATAATACAATAAATAATTCTTGTTAAATAGAATATAGAGCAAAAAAATACCTATATGTTAGGTTATAAGTTTGTTTTAGTTATTTACTATATAACTAATTATAAAAAAAATAAAAATTTAGTAAACCTGGATATGATACTTGTTGTTTATGTAGTGAACACAATGTATTTGTTATACGTAATAAATGACCATTCAATTACGATACATGCGGGTAAGCAAAAGATAAAAAAGACTCTTCTCGCAAAAGCGAATTGACCGTGCGGTTATGTGCATGTGCCTGCCTGGTCGTTCGGGTGGGGCTAGGTGATTCCGCAAAAAAGAATCGATTGTTAAGAATCGATTAGAAACTATAAGTATCGATCACGAATAGATTACTAAAAGAATCGAAGTTTTGATTCTAGGATTGAAATTTAAATTTGAAAGATTACAATTATTACAGCACACTGGCTCTCTGATTTTTAATTTATGTTAAAATCACAAACTTAATAAAAAAAAAAATTAAGTGAGAGTAGTGTATCTTACATAACACTGTATTCATTGTTAGAGAAAAATTGTGAATGTACAATCAAATTATTTATTTTTTTTTTAACTGGATTAAAAAAATGACAAATATTGTGTACCAGCATACCTATACATCAGAATTTATCATCTTCACATAAAAATACAGTAATAATAAAAAAACAAGCTGTGATTAATTAATTTCCATCCTATTAAAATTCTATTATTTAAAATATTGACTCGTACAAAAAATTACATATAAAAATTAAAAGGAAACATTTAAGATGAAAGTGAGCATCTCTGTTATATTTAAAATTGTAAAAATAAATCTGTCTGACCAGGTCCAACCATATCTACTAAAAATTTGTTTGGTTTATCGCGTACCTACATTCTATATGATTTTGCTTTTTCTAAATAAATTTGCAATGTTTTTTTTTTATCTACTCATGCACAGGTATTAATGTTAAAATGAAATTTGTTGGTATTTAATAAAATGCGTTTGCTGCAATTATCTTAAAGTAACAATCCATACACCTATATAATACTACACAGCAGCGAAGTAAACATAATATTACAATACGACAAATAGCCTTCACACAAAATCGACACCTTTCCTTATTTATTTATGTAAATTATTGTTGGTCGTGGAAAAATGAAGAAATTAAAATGATTATTTTATTATAAGTTGAAAAACATAAATCCAAGGCGAAGCTTTGAAAGAAGCAGGAAAACGAAACCGTGAAATTAAATTTTTCAAAACCATGGATGAATTTAATTTTTACGATAGTCGATATTTTAATACTAACAAGATGATGCTCAAGGTAGTCGGTCTTTGGCCTAACCAGAATGCTATTTTTAAGATAGCTGTTAAAATTTTTTTCATTATTATTTTGCTTATTTCCTTCGTTCCTCAGGTAAGAATTATCCCTTTTTTTTAGTAGGTTTTTTTTAATATTATAGAAGTTTTCGATACAAATTTTCAATATAGAGTACAAAAAGCTATAAGGTGAAAGGTATTAGGAAAAAATTTAATTTATTCTGCGCATTTAATTATATTTTTTCGATTTGTTTTATTTTTCCTATCGCTATAGTACATTTCTCTAAAGCAATATTTGGGAGTAAATCCAGATCGAGTTATTCAAGCCTTAGGCTCAATTGTGATCTTACTCGCGATTTTTTTAAAGTTTTTAAAAGCAGCTGTAAATGAATCAAAGGTTCGTATAATACATAAATTAAATATAATAAGTTAATAAAAATTAAATTATTTAACTTTAAAACGACATTTTATTTTATTTTCAGTTAAAAACTGTCTACGAAAACATTGTTGACAATTTCAAGTTAATAAAAAATCAAACAGAAAAGGATGTGTTACTACGACATTCAGAGATTGGACGTTACTTCACTATCGGCTACGTAGGTAAGTTACCTTAAGCTTATACTTATAATAGTAAAAACATTCACATGCATGTTATATTTTTCTCAGCCTACATGTACTTGACTCTGGTGATTTTTATGATAATACCATTAATACCAATAATTATGGATCACGTGATACCAATCAATGAAACACGTACTCGAATATATCTAACAGATGGCGAATATGGAGTTGACAAGTCTGAACATTATGGAAAAATTTATGTTTTGGAAGGACTTTGCTGCATTATTCTTATCGGTACGGTTGCGCCTGTTGACTCGACCTACGTTGTCTGTGTCGAGCAGTGCATAGGATTGATGGCAGTAGTCAAGTTAGTATCGTATATTAAAATATAATTTTCTTTACCTTAATTTTTCAATTAAATTAAGAATTTATTGGTTTTGAAATTATCTAGGCTGCGATTGCAATTGGCAACGAGGTGTTCGAATATTGATAGTGAATTAATGCATGAAGATAATAATGATTCTTATTCAGCAATGGTCGATTGTATAAAGCTGCACAAAAAAGCTTTAAAGTTAAGTATAGTTTATTTATTATGCGTATTAATTGATTTTTCTAAACAAAACGATAAGCCAAACTTAATAAAGAAAAAAAAATCAGTTTTGGACAGATTCTTGAGGAAACTTACGCAATGTATTTTTTAATTATACTTGGAACAAGCGTGTTAGGTCTCAGCTGTATTTCAGTCGTTGTAAGTAAAATTTATATTTGAACAAAAATTATGTTTCTTTTATTTTTTTAACTTATTACTTTTGTTCAGGTAATAATGAAGTTACATCAGCCAATGGAACTTTTTAGATTTGCTTCGGTTATGAGTGCCGTTTTTATACAAATGTTTTATTTAAGTTGGCCTGGAGAAAAATTGATAGCCATGAGCAATCAACTTTACGAAAATACGTAAATTAATTTATTTATATTATGTGACAACATGAGGTAGAAACTTTATTCAGAAAATGTTAATTTATGTTGATATTTGTTTAGATACGCGAACGAATGGTACCAGTTACCGATGGAAACGCGAAAACTTCTGATATTTATGATGATGAAAACCAAGGAACCTTTTGTTTTGACGGCTGGAGGATTGTACATCATGAATCTTGAAAATTTTGGATCGGTATTTCATTATTTTGTTAATAATATTGTCAACTTTTATATTATTTAAATTAATTATTTTCTTTTTTTTTAACAGCTCACGAGAGCAACATTATCTTACATAACAGTATTTTCATCGTTTACAGAAGAGTCATAAATCGTAGTATATTTAATTTTTCATAAATTTTTTTTGTCGAAACAAAAATTTAACAAAAAAATTTATGAAAAGTCTTTATATGCAAAAAAATTATTTAGATAATATCGTATAATTGTGTAAAATTGAATTATCGATTAATATAATGTTATGAAGTTTAAAGAAGTAGTAATTAACAAGATGTTGTTTTAAATTATTTATCCTTTTAAGCTTTTCATTTAAAAATTTAATATATATTTTGAAATTTGATTTTTTATAAAAAAATGAAGTCAAGAATAAAATGAATATTTTTATTATTATAATTCAAAGTCATATTCCATTAGAAGAAAACATTTTTTAAATCATTACTGCACCATTCGAGAAAGTTTGTATCGTTATTTCGAAAAAAAAAATGTTTTTTTGTAAGTCATTGCTTAGATAGTTTAAAATAATAAAATAAAAAATAATGTTTATTAATACTTACAGTTGTAAGCTTAATAAATATTCATAGAAAATTGAATAAAAATGCAGGATAAAAGATTAGCTTTTTACAATTCGAAATTTTTTTTTAACTAAACAACAAAAAATATTGAAAAACAGATATTTTAATTCGTAATAAAAATTCCAAAGTTGTAGCCATATGCGTAAGCAAGAAACTGATTTTTAAATGAAAAAATAGCATATTTTTTTATATTAATTGTTCATAATTAGTTCATTAATAGTTCATTAATTAGAGCAAAAGGTCAGAAATACGAAGAAAAAAAAACGATTAAAATATATCAGAGACATATATGTCCCACTGCCCCTGAAAGGTTAAAGAAGTGATCGATACATCATACGCAGTGAAGACTTTACAAAAAAAATTGTAATTCAAAGAATGGCCTTTGCACAAAATTAATATTTTTTTCAATTATTTATGTTAATTGTTGGTGGAGGGGAAATGAAAAATGTTAATTTTTATAACGTTATAAGTTGGAAAATTTAAATTAAAAGTAAAGCTTCATAAGAAGCAGGAAAGCAAGGACGTAAAATTAGATTTTGCAAAGCATGGACGAGTTTAATTTTTACGACAGCCGATATTTTAATACTAACAAGATATTGCTGAAAATGGTTGGTCTTTGGCCTTATCAGAAAGCCATGTTTAAGATAACTGTTAAAATTTTTTTAATGATTATTTTTCTCATTTCCCTCGTATCTCAGGTAAAACAAATTCTTTTTTAAACTATTTTTTCTTTAAAATAGTAGTACTTTAAGACACCATCATATCGTTTCTCAAATAAAAAATCTCAAACTAAATCTCTTCCCCATTTTTTTCTTGTACAATTTTTAAAAATTTTAACAAAAGCCATCATTCATCTAATTTTTGTCAAATATCAAAGTAGATTATTTAATATTGTATGTTTTCAACATAAATTTTGACAATAAATTGTACTGAAAATGGGAAGATGGTTATATTAGCAAATATCAAATTTCTATTCCATTCACTCATACTTTTATTAATTTTTCTTATTTTCTTTATCGTTATAGTACGTTTCTCTAAAACTCAATTTGGGAGTAAATCCAAATCGAGCAATTCAAGCCTTCGGCATATTTGCGCTCATACTCACGATTTTCTTAAAGTATTTAAAAGCAACAGCAGATGAAAAAAAGGTCCTTATTATGATGCATTTAATAAATAATAAATAATTTGATAATAAAAGTAAAATGTTTTAATTTTTAAACGATATATATTTATAGCTACAAATTGTCTACAAAAATATTGTCGAAAATTTTAAACTGGCAAAAAATCAAACAGAAAGTGATGTGCTTCTGAAACATTCAGAAACTGGACGTTTCCTTACAATCGGCTACGTTTGTAAGTTTTTTATACCTTTATTTATATTAGCTGCAGCAACATAA
>JAPYZE010001796.1:0-33705 GCA_030522805.1 Leptomastidea abnormis | reverse complement strand
TGTGTGTGTGTGTGTGTGTATGAGTGTATTTACTTAAATGTATGCATGAACATGTATTTTTGGTGAACAACTGAATTGGTAATACGATAAAAATTCAACTTGAGATCTTAAGTATTTATCATTTTTTTTGTTACATTTAGTCAATTCTATTTGTTTTACTGCGACGTGTTTTTGTATAAAATTTGTATACAAATGGATGTGTTTGTATATGTGTGTTTATACGTATATTATTTATGATAGTGATCATTTTTTCATCTTTTTTTTTTCTTTAATTCTTATTATCATTATTATAATTATTATAATTATCATCATCATCATCATTAAAACGCGCCCCCAAACCCTATAATATATAATAATAATAAAAATCTCAGCAATATATGACACGTGCGCTTTTTACTATCGCAATTATCGTTATCAATTTTCTTTTTCTCTTCTTTTTTTATACTCTCTATTACTCATCTTTCGATTCTGTATTATTTTTTTTTTTTTCATTTTCTCTCCTTTACTTTCTTAAAACATCATCATATCGTATATTCCTTCAGCATTTCTTAATTCTTACACATAGCAATAATGAGACATTAAATAGCTAAAAAGTTTACGCGACAAGATTGTGCGGCTGGGCCACGCAGTTGTTATTTATCTTATAACGATCGAGCAGCTCATAGGACGCGTTTTTTCTTTTAAATTTTATTTTTACTCAATCTTTAAAAATAATTAATTCATAAAATGCACTAAAGTTTAAGAGAATCTAAATAATTTTTAATTGATTAAAAATTAATTGACCAACAAATATTCCATTAAAATAAAAAAAATTAAAAAAAAAACATAATTTGAAAAAAAAAACTTTAATTATAACATGTCTGTTAAAAAAAATAAATAAAGTTATCTCGTGTACAAAAAGATAGACCAGATCCGGCTTGCCAACTAAACTGTCCTCGCATATCAGTTTCCGTCTCCCCCTAAAAAAAAAAAAAATTTTAACGCGTCTGTTCTCGCTCGCTAAGATTGGCTTTTTACTCCTCCTCCTCCTCCTCATTGCCAATGACACAGCTACAATAGCAGTAACACATCTAAAAAATTTTTCTGTCCTTTCCCCAGCGCAGCTTTCACATCATTATCATCATCATAATTATCAATATCATCATTATAATTATCATTATCATCATTATCAACATCATTATCAAAGTGTATGTGTACATGTATATATAAAAAAACGTGTCCTTTAATCATTTAATATATATTTTTTTTTTTTTTTTTTTTGAAAAATGAAAAGAAAAAAAGGCGTCTTTATACGTTATGCGCTTATCTTAATACACTTGCTTGAAATACTCCTCTTTTTTTCTATTCTCACACGCACATAAACATATCACCCACACACAAATTATTACTGCGCTCTATTTTATATATTCATTAAATACTTATTTAAAAAATCGGCCTCTCGATGTATAGGATACGAAAGACTGCTTGTAAGCTAATACAATGAGCAAACGGCCTACCGAGTCTTTAATACGACTCAGCATCAGCAGAAATATTATATATACTCTTCATCATCGTTTTACAGTTGTCGAGTGTGTATGTAAGTATATATTGGTGACAATAATCGCTTTCTCATTTGCTCATGTTTATGCTTATATTGTATATTTATATATATATCCAAGATTTGAAGTACAAAAAATTTGCTTTATGAAAATTCTCATGAAAGTTCTATGAAAGTATATGTGTATATTTTATATTATCCGTCAACTTTTTTTTTTCCTTTCAGGCGCGGGCTTATGAGTATAAATATTTATAGAATATTTATGTATTGTTTATCACCTTGAATCATATTGTGTATATTATTATATATAAATAGCGCGTTAGATTATCAAATTTATTCGCTGCGCCTTTTTCTTTTTTGTATAAAAAAAATTAGTTGCTCTCACTTATTTTCTTTTTTTTTTGTGTCATTAATATTACGCGCGTATTACGTATGTGTGTGAGTCTGTGCGCTGATTTTTATATATTATTATGTAGGAAGTTTTAATGAAGGAGCAATATGTTTTTTTATAGCAATGTGCGCAAGTTATATTGTTTTTAGAAAAAAATTTTTTTTTTACTTGTTGGATATAAAAAACGAGGGTGTAATTGCGCGTGCGCATATGACAACGTGTGACGAGGAGTACGTAAAAAAATATTTTGAGGTTTAAGGAGAAAAAAAAATAAATTGGAAAGAGATGGGTAGATGATAAATTATTTATAAGGAAAGGGATAAATATTTAAACAAAAATTGTGGAAATTGGGTAATTAGGATATTTTGTTTTCACAATAATCACATCTCGAGAGTCGATATTTTTTTTCGTAAAATGTAAACCTTAATATATTTGTTTAATCATTTTTTTTGTTTTCATCTTATCCGTTAATAATAGAAATTGTTTTTTTTCTTCTTTTTTTTTTGTTTGTTTTTTTTTGTTGATTATTATTATTTTTTTTTTAATTCATCATCATCATTGTTTCATCATCATCATTTTTTTTTTGTGTGTTTAGTTTATGTATCACTATTGCCAAAAAAAGCTGCTGTTCACTCGCTCGAGAAGAAAGTGTCGCTGCGACCATGTGCTTTTTTTTATTTGTCTCTCTTCCTCCTCGTCGTTGGCATTGCTGCTTTTCTCGCTCTTTTGACTGTTGTTTTTTTTTTGTATGTATATGATGTGTGTATGTATGTGCGTGTATTAATTTTTTATGTATGTCAGCATGTAATTGTGTGGGTGTGAGTTTTAAAAAAAGAATCTCTCCTCCCGAGGACACGGCAAATAAAAATAAAAATAAAAAATAAAAAAAAAAATAAAAAAGAAAATTACAAGCAAGTTGTTCGCGGGGTCGATCGATGTGTGGGCGAGGGAGGCCTCTGCATTTTGTATGTATGTACGTATGTATATGCACGTGTGTGGGACTGTGTATGTCGACAATTGGTTGCATGCATGTATGTGTATTTGTGTGTAAATGCGTGGGTTGGTGTTGCGGGTCAAGAGAAAATGCGCCCCTTTTATACACTTCCGTCAAATGATCGATTTTAGATTACTTTTTTTCTTTTCTTTTCTTTTATGCTTTGCCGAGCTTTATGTTTCCTTGCATATCTAGATCTTTTTATTATTATTATTATTATTATTTTATTATTATTATTATTATTATTATTATTATTATTATTGTTTTTTGCTAATATAAGGAACATTAAAAAAAAGTGATAGAAATGGTAGTAAAAAAGTTGATCTTTTCTTTTTTTTTTTAACTCGAGCCCAGCGACTAGCTCGAAAAATCTCAGTAGCGTCGCGGAAGTGTAAGGAGTTTTTCTCATGTACATGTAATGCATGCATGTGTTAATGTATATTTATGTATGTATGTGTGTGTATAAGTGTATCTACGTGCGCGTGTCATGGGTGTCATTGTTATTAATCGTAAGCAGCGGGCCTGCTCCGCTGCCGGTGCGTGGCGCCGGCGCACGTTCCTCCTCTTTTATATCGCTGTTTTTTTTTCTTCTTCTTTACTATTTTTCTTTTAATCATTCTATTCTTCAACTTCGTCTTCATTACGATCATCAGTATTATCTTCCATCCACTTTATTTAATCTTCATTTATATAAAATCATCATCATCATCGTCGACCGCAAAAATTATGTTTGTTTAATTTTCTTTAATTATTAATTATAGATATTTGTGTCGGGTCCCCGAGAGGTCACTGCAACAAAAGAACAACAAAAAAAATACAATGCATTGTTAGAGAGATAAATACTTTATATACGTAATTTATGAAAAGTTGATGAAATAATGGGAAAAAATGAGGATAGGTGAGATTGTACAGCATTTGCAGTATAAAAATACATTTTAATACAATTTAATTTAAATATTAAACAATTCTAAGAAATTAAATTTAAAATTGTGAATTAAAATTGAAAAACAAATAAATGTAAAAGTATCCAATGTTTACATTTACTATTGTATCATGGTTCAGTGAACAAGTGGGTATTCTCTTTTATTACTGTTATTTTGCTTCATTTCTCTGTTTTTCAACTTTGTCATTATACGTAAAAACCACACGATGTTGTTTTACGAAAAAAAATTACTGTTATTTTCACTTTCAAATCTAGTCCAATCTTTTTTTTCAATTTTAAAGTACAAATTAACTTTCAAGGACCTCATTCAAAATTTTTCTTTTTTTTACTCATCGTTTATTGATAATGTAATTGTCAAGTAAAACCAATAAAATCAAGAATTATTAAGTTTATACAAATTTAAATATATACCAAATAAATTCAACATATTATATCCTCAAATAAAATATCAAAAGAAATTAATCAACTCTTACGACCACACTCTGTAGATAGATTATTGTGCGAATAACGACGATCGAGTATGAAAATCATTGCCAAAAACATTATTACACGTAATTTAAATCGTAAGCTTGTGTCGCTTAGACATACGCTTTCATGGCAGTTCACAACAGCCAAACAAATAGCAAACGATGTGGAAACTCGAAAACACACTTTACGATCATTCGTTACGCTCGTTTACGATAGATATATAGGTATATATATTTCTCTTCTTTCTCTATAGGTACCTTTTTTTTAATGGACGTAAAAACACATGGCATCGCGAAAATATTTGTTTTGATGGATCTGTCTTTAGGGAGAGATAACAATTGAATTGTTGATTTGATAATAAAATTTTTGCTTTGTAAGGTGATGAGAAGATTGATTATATAGATGACACATGCTTGTCGTAATGAAATTGCGAGAGAGAGAGAATGATAAAAGAGAAAGACTGGATTCCAAGATTTTTTGTTTATCTAATTAATAAGAAAAGAAAAAAAAGAATGAAAGGTGGGTGTTTTGAGATATAAGATGATTCAATATGAAAATAATGTTTCGAATTGCAATTTTTCTTTCTTAAATATACGTGTGTGTAATGTGTTAGCGTCATGAGTAAAACATTTTCATTACGTACATGTTTATCGTCTTCATACTTGCGAATTGAATTATTAAAATTTAACGATTTTTTTTAAAACTATACTTTTTTTTTTTTAATGTTTGTAACGTTTAAAAATATGACGAGAGAATTACAAATGATGAAAATATGCAAGTGATGATGTAGTACGTACTTAGGATATTGATATTGATTAAGCAGAATCAAAGTAATAAAGATATACGGCTGACATGTGTGTCTTTATAATATTATTATTATTTATCAACAGGTTATCGGTAATTAGCAATTTAAAAGCCATCGGTATACGTTAAATTTTTAATCGTCTAATCCGCAATGTGAATCATAAAACGTCTTCAAGGTTACAAATTGAAGATTTACGAAACTATCAATTCGATCAAAATATCTTTCTTCATCTATTAAAAACAGCACAAGATACATACAAAAATTTTTGCGAAATTAAAAAGTAACTAAAAAGAAACTCACAAGAAATTCTGCTAATTATTAAATATAAAAATAATCAAAAGAAATAAAAAAGATAGCCCTATAGTCACAATATTAAGTAATCTCCATACGCATAAATCAAAGTCAATTATATATTATACTTGAAACGTATCTCGAATGTGTATATATACTATAAGCGATCATCCAAGTCGTTAACAGCATTTTTTATTCTCTCAAAGTTATATTTAACCACACAAACAAACAAAAAGCACGTTATCATTATAAACTGCATGCACATAATATAATAATGCTTTGAGAGGAGAAATCTAGTTGATTTTGTCATAACGGTCGTTTTACGCATACGTTATACTACTTCGTGGTTTTCTTTTTCTTTAGGACGCGTATCGAGCGCACGACTCTTGGTGACTCATCGTTGCTGATAATGCATCTCCAGAGTTGGACTGTACTATATAGTCAGACGAGAAGAGGAGAAAAAGGAAATTGCGTTTTTGCTGTATATGTGTGTATTGGTGGTATACTATATGTACGAATGTAGACAGTTGTAGACAGCTGTCGAAAGCTCTGTTTGCAGATACGGCTATGATGGTTAAGACGTTATTTTCCGGATTGGTTATTATATATTGTGCAAGCTTTTGGTAGATCAAGTCTAAGTATGGATTGACGTTACTTATTTTATTATTATTATTATTTTTGTTATGGATTGAATTTTTAAACCGTTAGGGTTTAAGAAAATCAAATGAAATTATATCAATAGTGCGATAATCGTTATATTTAAAAGGCATTAAAAGCTCTAACTATTCGAATAATTTAAATTTTTTTTAAAAAACTAATAAGCAATCACTTTATCTATTGTACTATAAAAAAATTTTAACATTTTCACCATGAATATTAACAAAATAAAAAAAGAAACATAACTTGAAAAATAATAATCGTTTATCACTTGCAAGCTCAAGCATTGAAAGAAAAAGAAGATATAGTAATCAGAAATTAAATTCTCTCAATCTGCAACATATAAACACACCGGATATACCTCGGGATATACGTATCCACTATCCCTATAACAATATCCCACCTTTCTTTCTCTCGCCTATATAAGCATCTTGGAAAAAAGATAAGGTCCACCTATATATAAGTATCGTCTCATTCTCATTCTCTCTCTTGAGGTGTGCTTCTTCTTATACGTATATAATATATAAGAAGCGCTAAGTAATAAGCGCAGAGGCGGCTATAAGAGAGTTGTTGATTGCCTCATACACCCGTATAGTATAGGTATACGCAATTGCAAAAGCAGCTTTCCAGCCATAAGCTATTATAATAACCCTAACTTTAACCCGTGCAGCAGCAGCAGCTCTTTGTCTATATAAGCGAGGCTAATAATCTACCGTCTCTTTTACTCTCTACGGGCCTGATTCACCGGTACTCACTCACTCTCTCGGTACGAAGCTTGATTGGCACTGACGTCACAAAGAAGCTCTCTTATCTGCGTGACCACGCAGCTCTTAATGCCTTAGTGGGTATATATACTATATATACACTGAGCTTTGTTGTAACGTGCTTTTCTGTCTCTTTTTCGAGGTATTAGGCTATAATGTGAATGTGACGGTGTACATTATAATGAAACGATTATATTGCGGAGCTTTTTTTATTTTAACGCGTCTGGAAAGGTAAGAATGTGTTTGTAATGGATGATTTATGCTGCTTTGTTTTCATATGAAAATTTCAAGTCGATTGATTTATTAGTTTGTGGTTGCGTTGAGCTTGGATTCACTTATTTTATTTTTTTTTTCTTTATCGGATACTTGTAAGTTGATATTTAAGACGTTGAGTTTCTTCGACGAAAAAAAGCTCAAAGTAATGCATGTATCTTGCTTTTAAATTTAATACAACAGCTTTTTAATAATTTAAGATTATTTCCATTGTAATTGCAATAGGAAATTTTGAAAGTGTAGATATTTATTTTTTAATTAATACAAATATGCCATGCCAGCTGATTTGGAAAATTAGTCAAACAATTCTAAATATAAATTGCGCGAATAGAAAAAAAAATTGCCATTAAAGCATCCGTAAACACAACGTAATAGTCCGTCCTTGAGCAAAATGAGGACAAAATAGAGCGTATAAATTCGGCGTGTTCAAGTCGTGGAAAAAAACGAGGCCTCAAAAAAAGAGTACAAGAAGGTAAGGGTGTGGTGTACCAATGTATTAGACAGATCCTTGGTATTATATGAAGAAGAAGAATTATGTCTTGTACAGGAAGTCAATTTTGCATGCATCGCGTCGTCGAGCTTAACACAATGAACAATAAAAAAACAGGAGAGAGAGAAAAAAAAACTCTTATTAAGCATCGATGGGTCATATACGGTCACGTTTGCATATATCTATAAATTTTCAACAAAGTTGCATCGAAGGTGAGATACAGAAGCAGCTTGTTAAAGCTTGGTCTATAAAGAGCACAAATTTTAGCTATATAACGAGGTTGATCGGCAATTCGCACTCGTTTGTGGATATATATGTCCCTGGAGTATACTATCGTATGTATGACACCTATGCTTGCTTCGCAGCAATAGATTTAGTAACGAATGCGGATTGCAGTGTATGTGCTGTATTTTCTCGTTTAGCGAGTGGATTATTGTCAGGTGTAGTGTGTGTTGGGAGTTTTAATGAGGAATGATTGGATTGGAATAGGTAGCAGGATGAAGTGATGTTGCGTTTTATGAGGTGCTTCTTTAACGTTACGGTGGGATGTAATTTTTAATTGTAAAGTTTTTTTATATCGTTGCAGGATTGATATGTGATTGGATGAAGTCGATTTAAATTGAGATATAACGAATTTGATTTTGATAAAATTCATATGTTTGTAATAAAAATGAATAAAATAAAAAAGTATAACAGACATTATTTTTCACAAAATTCGAAACTTTATTAAATGCACTCCAGTTGATGTGTTTATCAAAAGTTGTGCCACTTGTCTTTAGCACGACTTGAATACGACATTTCGTCGATCGTTACATACATTATTTTATTTATTTTTAATGATCATCGATTCACAGATAAAATAAGAGCGACTTTTAATAAAAAAAAAAAATTTTTCAATTATACCGAAATTTATAATAACATAAAATCGCAAAATTAAAACAGCATATAGCACACGTTTATTGCAGTGACAAAAGTTTTTTTTTCGTTTTGAGTATATCCAATTCGAATTGCATTCGCAGAGAGATAGAAAAAAAAAATTATAATAATAATAATTAAACAATAATGAAAAGACTCTTCTTTGCTCAAGGCGTTACACAGTAGTTGTTTTTTTTTTCATTTTTACTAATAACCCAACATGATAATAAAAAAATAATAGCCTTAGTCTTAACATTCGGTGTAACTAGGAGGTATATAAAGTCATCTCCTAGTGTTGATCTTCTTGTAAAATTCGCGCCATACATTGATAGGATAATGAAGATAAAAGGGCGCTTATATACTCAGTCTCTCTTCGCAAGCACACCCACCTCTCCTCACGATTAATTCAGCAAAGCTGTACAAAAGACGATAGATGGGATTTAAAAAAAAGGATAGTGTTCGTGTGTAAAAAAAAAATAAAGAAGAGAGAGAGGTAGGTAGGTGACAGATATTTTAATGCTATATAGGTCCATCGGACGATGATGATGATGATGATGATGTGTGAGAGAGAGACTGACCTAATAGCCGCATGACATGAGGTAGTCGCCCAATTTTTCGACAACGCTGGCAGCCTGCTGTGGCTGTATAGGATCCTCGTAAAGCGACACTACGACCGCCTGCGACGTCTTCATGCAGTGCACGCCGACCTTGCCGAGTTTTGCCCTTATCACTCGGTCTGTGCCCGACAGATAGATATACCTGCTGCCGGCTAAGGTGACGCCCGACGACGTCAGTAAATCCTGCGACTCGAAGCCTTGGACGAGCTTTGCGAGCTCCTCTTTGCTCACCTGTAACAATTTAAAAAATAGGAAACGTTAGTTACTGGTATGTTTTGTTTTTATTTAAACTTATTTTTATAATAATTTAATTATTTTATAAATGATGAGTTTTGGTAGACGTAAGTAGGTTAAATTATGAAAAGAAAAAAAACGATCCTTGACTTTATTTTTAAATCATAAGTAAACGCAGTACTTTAGTCTGAAAGAAAAAGGTGAAAAAAAATATAACAATTGATTTTAATAGCAAGTATGCAATTAACATTACGACATTAATTCTAAATGCAGCTGTAAGGAATGGCAATTCCACGCGCGAGGAAAAGGAGGCGCGCGCGCGCACAAAACACGTCTTACATAAATTCAAGCCGAATAAATTCCAATTCTAAAATAAGAGTCAAAGGCATTTTACCGAGTGAGCCGACAACCACCACCACTACTATACTATTGCTATTGCTATGTGTGTGTATAAATACGCTAAATATAAAATCCTCGGTCCGGCTAATTTCGCATGAATAAAACGTACCTATATAAATATGTGCAGGCCTCGTTCACGAATTACAAACCACACAAGTGTGAGGAAAAAGGTGAAGTCGATTGAAGGAGGAGTCAAGGTAAAATGATGCGTGCAAGTTATACACGATTAATGGGAATGATATATATCAAGTATATATAATAGCAACGATGATATTCGATCGTCACGTGGTACTTTTTTTATTTTATTCTCCAAGTATTATTACACCCGACCATGAAGAGAGAAAATTTAAAAGAGTCAAGGACTTGATTTTTATTTTATCTTTCACGTATTTTTGTGCTGTGACCTTTTTATTAATTTTTGAATTTTGAGAAACTTGGGAATGGATCAATTATTTGGGGATTCGTTGTGAAATCGTTAAAAAGAGAGAGAGAGAGAGAGAAAGATTGAGTTTTCATATATTTTTAATGTTGTCGTCGTTATTGTGGTTGGACGATATGGATGAGCAACGATCGTTGCGACCTTTTTTTTTTTTGTTCATTAATGCAACACGCAATGGATTAATAATTTACAATAGCGCTTTTGTTTACGCCCCTCGATTCTCTATCGAATATTTATTGGGCCTTGCATTAGTATAATATTGATCATAAAACTACATTGTTAAAATAATAAAATTTATTCTTATTGGTATATCTAGAGTATTTAAAAAAAAAAAAATTAAATGGCAATATCACACGTATATTGAAACTTATCGTTGGATTATTATATTGGAGTATAATAATTAAAAATAACAATAATACATCGCGATTGATGGGATATACATATATACATACACAGCTGACAGAGAGATTAGATTATAATCTGGCGGTGTGTTTTATAGTATATATATCGCGTTAATGCACCCTAGCTTTAATGGACCGTAAAAGATCAAGACGCTTGAAGCTTCGTTATTAAATAAGTGACTTCCTCCTTCTTCACTTTCCTCTCTCTCTTCCCCTTCTTCTTCTCGTAATGTATGTCTTTCATACTCAACAAGCCAATTAATAAATTAGAGTTTGCATTGTAAGTAATCTGGCAAAGAAAATGGTGTATAACTATAGCTTATCGATTTCTTTGAATATACATATTGATTGGTAAGAAATTTTTGTTTGTAATTCAGGTTTCAAGTTGAATGTTTTGTAATTTGAAATTTAAGTAGAAAAGTTTAGACTGGAATAAATATTTAAAAAAGTTGGATGAAATTCGATGAGGTTATATATTTTTGTGTGCGAGATTATACGAATAATATTTGTTTCAGTACCATTTAATATTTGAATGGTACCATTTCTGATATCTTTTTTCTTTATCAAGTTTTGTAAGAGATTAATTATTTAATTGTGATCACATAAAACAAATATTATTTCAATGAAGATTAATTCAAATTAGAAAACGAAATTGTCAAAAATTTGTTTTAAAATTTATATTTTTATTATACACTGACGATTATCAGATACACAAGCTTATCAACATAAAAAGTAAAATAAATTTATAATTTTGCACAAAAGTAATATAGGAAAACGATTATCCATTCAAAACTTTATTAATCTAACTAAACTTTGAAGTAAACGTACATATAATCAAATGTCTTAAGTTAGTTTCACGATTGCTATACTACCTATATATTGTAGGAGGAGAAACCGGCTTATAGTTATAGTCGTCGTGTCACACTTTATAGAAGTCTTGAACTTGTATTAAAAGTATCGTATAGCCAAGTGTATGTGTATATGTGTACGTGTGTGTGGCAACCGAGATAATCCAAGATTACGCGACACACGTCAAAGCACGCGGATCTTAAATGAAGCAGCATTCCGTAATATATACCTACATATTATAAAATATACAGGGATATATAGAACTAAACTATAGCCAGAAGTGCGATACTAATTGAAGCATGAAGCGAATATTGCATACTTGGCATATACTTGGCTCAAGGTCATACATGAGAAAGTGTGAAAGAAAATGAGATAAAAAGAACTGGAGTATGTATGTACGCTAGTTTAAGAACTTAGTTGTATATATGTGTAGACGGCTATTGGCAGTTAGCAGACGCACGTGTGCGCGAATATAGAAGGAAAAAAAAGAGATGAGGAATATAAGGCATGCTTTTAAGAGAAAAAAGTGTCTGTTGGATGCTGCTGCTGTTTATAATGTGTGAGAGAATTAAGTGAAATCGCTATGAGTCCTAATAAGCTATATATTTTCTTGGATCTATAATTTTAGTTGCTTTAATTACGTTTTTAATTGAAACACTTTTTTTCCTTCTTTCTTTTTTTTTACATGATATTTTTTAGTATATAATTTATATTCTCGTTTTTTATTCGTCTAATTAAAAATCTTCTCTATTTCTAAATCAAATTGTTTTGAACTTTTTTTAAAAAAATTTTTTCAAGACATTGAAAAAAAAATTAATAATTTTGTCAATAGTATTGCGTGTACGTGTTAAAGGTATTCAAATACACATAATTAAAAATAATCTTATCGACATAAATATGTAATGATTAATAAAAAGCAAAAAAAAAAAAAAGAATTTCAAAGACTGCAATTCGTAATGTGATATTTAATGAATAATTCAAAGTTGTATTAATAAAATATTTAATAATCCTAAACGATAATGCCTTACAAATTTGTTTAAAATATCATTCTTAAGAGACATCGTATAACCGCAGATAATATCGGTGAACTAGAGAACATAAGATAGAGAGAGAAGAAGAGAGAAGAAAATCGTCGTCAAGAGCCCGAAGGCTATCAGGTAAAGTCAGCAGCAGCAGCAGCAGCAGTAGCTGACGGTTCAATTTATCTCGATCCATCGGTATTACATTATATTATATACCTATATATATAGCAGCTATATAAAACGGTCCAGACCAGACTACTACTCAAGAAACACATCAGCAGGTGGTCTATGGTGGTCTAAGAACATAGTAGATACTATATGTATATATCGATTTGTATTGCTCTGGGTATATGTATGTCTATATGAAAACGAGATAATATACAAGCAGGCTAAAGTGTGTATATCTATATATCGACGGTTTAATGAGTCATGCTGGTGGTGGTAGCAGGAGTGCGGGGCACCAACGCATTAAGCTTACTATACTGGGAGTGGATGAATCACGGACAAGAGTATATATAAGAGAGAGAGAGGGGTACTACTACTACTATATAGTACTCTGGTCGACGAATCTTGACCGACATTATAAAGGCGGCGAAATGCGATTTTCGCTTCAGGGACGTATGTGTGTATGTGTTGTATAGTTGTTGAATTGGGGAAGATTATTACGAGAAAGAAAGAAATTTTTTAATATATGTTGGTTGTAATAGATGTATATGTATGTATGTGTAAGCTTAGATATGCGAGTAATTATTATATCGTTTTCGTTTATGTGGAAAGTCGGTGTGGTTAATGAGTTGTACGCACGAAGCTTGAGAGGAGATAATGAATGAGCTTTCGTTATACTTGAAATATATTATATACTATATGGTTTAGACAATGTTACTTTAATATATATATTTTTTTTCTTTCTTGTACTTTAGGCTACGTCTTTATTTATACTCTGGCTTAATGGTTTTTCGTGTTGGATATTAGATATAGGTTTATTTTGTACAAGAGAAAGATATTAATTTTGTGTAATTGCTTGTTTGTAAATAGTTGTTAATGTGACGCACGGTTGGTCATGCATTTATTGTTTGGTATAATATCGCGAGACGAAAGAATTTTTTATATATATTTTTAATGGAGGAGAAAGTGAAATGAACGTTGTTGGCAGTACATACTACATATTATGAATTTAATGATTTCATTTAAAGTCAATTTTTTTTATCTTTCTTTTTTCTATTTCAATTTGTTTCTTTTTTTTTTTTTTTTGTTTATCTGATACAGTTTAACGAAAGGAAAGTGCTTTTAAATGTTAATTTGACGTAATCTTTGGTTATAAGTCTATATTTAAACGCATTAGCGATAAAGTCTTTTAGGTTATTGTCAAATGAAAAAAATATAATTGACATGTAGTATTTACAAGGTATGTTTTTCAAGCAATGTTTGGTTTAATTAGATAATTTAATTTAGTTATATTATATTATAAGAAAGGGAAAGATTATTTATAATTTAAGAACAATAATTTTTAAATTTTAGAAAAATTCAAGTTGAATTAAATACAAATTTCTTTTAAGACATAAAGTCACAATATTGTAAAAAGCTATTTTCATTAAAAAATATTGTAATAAAGAAAAAATTATGTTAATTAATTAACTTAAGAAATTAAAAATTAAATTAGCAAATAAATATTTTATATTTTTAGTTTAAACAATATTAAAGAAATTCTTTCTTTTCTTCTGTAAATTTTATTAAAATTATTTTACAAATACCGTAAGTCATTTAAGCCTTTTGTTATTCATATGGTTTCACTGACATATTTCAAAAACACGATAACAAATTTAACGATAGTTGATCATACGTTCAAGTGTTTTAAAAACAAGAAATAGTACCATTGATATATCAATCATCGTTCAAAATAAAAATAAAAAAAAAAAATTACTCATATTTCACAGTTCTAGAATTCCAGTAATTTTTTTTCTACTCAAAAATTCAAATTAAAATAGTTTACAAATAGTCAAAGATCCTATCAGGCCAATGTAAACAAAGCGATAACATGGAGAAAAGTCGACGTCTTATCAACTACCAATTCAATCATATCCTATACCATCAAAAAAGTATTACATATCACACTTGACCACGAAATTTAAAAACAAATTTATCAACATCTGATTGGTTCAACATACATGTATATACCTTAAAAAAAAAAAAAATAATAATAATGCAACGACCTTCCGCAACTTTTCACCCGCAAATATATACGGCACTGGAACACCAGCAGCAGTATATGTGAGACAGGGGCTGCTGCTGCTACTATGCCCGGACGCAGCCGGCCGGCTGGTCGTCGCCATTTTGGCAGCTATGGTAGAAAGAGAGAGAGAGAGAGAGAAAGAGAAAAAAAGGAAGGGAAAGAGTTTGGAGCATGCACACGCGCTTTGCAAAGAGTACAATATACCTATATGCACACACATACACACACACACACACATGTTGTTTCAACTTTCTGCAGCTGCACACATTGCAATTTTTTTTATCCTTCTGATGGCATATAGAAAATACAGTTTTTTTGGTTGCTCCAAAAAATACCCTATCCATGAAACTATATGAAAAAATAGCTTGCTCCTGAAGAATAATTTGTGTCGTCTGCGAGACAAGAGAGTAGAGTTTTCTGCTTTTTGGAGTCAGAGAGATGTAAAAGAGATGTTGAAAAGACATTCACCTTTCTGCAATTCGTTAGATATTTTGGTTTAGCGAAAAGCAGGGTTATGCAAGAAGGTGCATAAAAGAGAGAAAGTTAGTAAGTTGCCAAAAAAAAAAAAAAAAAATGTGAGACACTTGTATATTGGAGAGCTTGAGATGTCGTGCGCGTGTGTATAACGAGATTCTGCCGGATGCAGGTTGCATTAGAGAATAGTGAAGCAGTAATTTGGATCTTCAGTTTTTTTTAATAATAAAATAAATAATTTGGAAAAATTGACCATCTTTATCTATTTTCTTTTTTATATAGCTAATAAAATTTTTAATTTTGGCTTATTTTATATATTTTTCGTAAAATTATATGCCCGTAAAAAAAAATAATCGCAAGTCGTTTAAAAATTGCATTTAAAGTTGTTGGTGGACTCCGATTTTTTGTAAGGGAATTTGAAATACAATTTTGATTCTTATGCAAGCGTTTTGGGAAATAAAGAAGGATGTGATGGGAAAAGCCAGAATAAAAAGATAAACCGAAGAAAAAGAAAAAGATAGAGAGGCTGGAAAAAGATGGTAAAGAATATAAACGAGAGGAAATCTGAAACTTTCCTTGGAATAAGACACTTTGTTGTTATAAATGTACAAGAATAAGCCCACTGACTATATAGATGAGAAGTCAAAAAAAGAGAGAGAGAATCTGTTTTTGTCTTTCTTTTCGTTTCCTTCATTCTAATACGCGTGCAGTAATAGGTATGTAGTATGTACCTCATTCGACTCGTCGCGCGCGTGTGTGTCCGTATGAAACGGTGAAAAGAGAGTGTAAGAAAGAGAGAGAGAAACGAAAAAGCAGGGCCGTGCTATTTTCGGCGGTGGTGTGGTGCGCGCGCGAGGTTCGATCGTGTGTGTGTTTGTTCCGCTGCCGTCGGGCAATCTTTCTTGCTTCTAACTTTGCTCTTTTTTTTTTCGTTGGTGGGTGGAATACGAGAAGTAAAAAAATATAAAAAGAAGAATCAACAGTAAAAATTGTCATCAATACCACATGAGCGAAGAAGATATGTTATATATTATATACTTGCCGCGTAAAAACTACTACGCGAGAGCGGCGTGTGCAAAATATAACGTGCGCACGAGAGATGAGGGGGGATCTTTCACATATAGTAGTGTCGGCTATATTTTTCATATATATGTATAAGTGTGTACGTATTTACACGTACATACATACATACATATACATAGTTGCTCCTCTCTGACGCCGACGTCGCCGCCACCCGCCACACCCTGAAACTACACCAGCAAATAATACACGCGACTCCGAATTGTAACAACCCTCGTGCACAGCAAAAAATTCATCTTACTTGTCTTTTTGAGACTCAAGAGCGGATATGTAAGCGAGATAAACAATAACGTCCGGTTTGCATGAGATATGGGCTTATTTTTTTATCAAACCAACACTGATATGCTGAGCGTATAGGATAGAATGATGCTGTGTGATGTCGTCCGCGTGAATAGTATAGGTTTGGACACCGGCTACGAGGAAACGTTGACAGATCGATATACATAAACGGTAATGAGTAGGCTAAGTAGAAGAAGAGAAAAGTAAATGGTCAATTGGTTAGAGAAAGAGAATAGATAAGGAACGACAATAAAAGAAAACCGGCTTTTTCTTTTTGTATTTTTTTTTCTTTAGTAAGTACAAGTACTTACACACGCGCGCGTGCAAAAAAAATATATGACAGTAAGCAAGTATTTTTTTTTAAAAAAATTAAAAAAATATATATACACGATTTGGGAATTCAAATAAAATATATGTATTTGTACATAAGGAGGGGCGTCGTTTTATCGGTTATCCCCACAGTATTTTAGCAGCATGTCTATATAACACACAAAGAACGGCAAGAGAGAAAAAAAGAGATGGATATAGAAAGAGAGTCAACGTTTTGGCACTTTTGAGAGAGAGAGAGAAAGAGAGATCGACGTCATCCTACGTGGCACCGGAACCTTCCTGTATGTGAGCTTGGAGTTTCTCCGCTTTATATATATATATTATACATAAGTATCAGAGTCCGATGTCCGACTCCGAAAACTAAAAGCCGAGGTAGAAGGATAAGGACAGATATATATAAAGAGAGAGAGAGAAATAAAGAGCGTGACTGGAAAAAGAAGGAGAAAAAAAGATAAAAGAGAAGAAGGAACGGGAGGAAGGACCCGTGTGTCGGACACAGAGAGAAAGAGAGAACGCGGCGTTCACGTCGCCGGCACCTTTCGAAAGTACTATATAACTACACCCGCGAGAGAGGTTAACTCAGCTCTCTCTCTCTTCCTATATTACCCTCTCTTTCTCTATAAATTTCACCTTTCCTCTCTATCTCTCTTCTTTCATCACTTTTTATTTCTTTTTTTTTTAACCGACTGAATCACTACACTGAACTGAACTCCGGATTTCCTGACTCTGATGCTGCTACCTACAGCTTCTTCTCGACGAACGTGTATATGCATGTCTCTTTCTCACTCCCTACGATGTAGGTATATTCCGGAGCAGCGGCTCCCTTTTTCCGGTATATAAAACACCACACACACACACTACACCGTCGGCATGAGATGCACATACACTTGATATTTAAAAAAAGAAGTATTAATAGGATATTTGTAAAATGGATGAGGATATGAAGTAGAAATGAGTATCTGTATGACGCGACAATGGAACGAGATACGCGGTTTCGAGAAATAGGGGTTAGGAAGAACAGCGTTGGCTGTATGATTAAAGGAGGAGGAGAAGGAGTAAACCGGTTAGCGGTCGACGATGACGAAGAAGAAAACGACGACGACGACGAGGAAGACGATGATGATGATGAAAGGGAAAGAGAAATGTAGAGAGAAATAAGAGACAAGGTTGTGTGTACTCACTTCAAAGCCTTCGGATTTTGCCCAGAGATTGCCGTCGTGTCCAGCAATCGCCGCTTGGGAGACGCACTTCGATGCGAGCAGCTGCTTGTCTACGTAATCCTGCCAGCTCATGTTGCTTGGCTTTTTTTGTCTTTTTGCCCTTCTTTTCTTTTTTACTTGAACAAAAAATAAGCCCTCGAACTTCTCGAGCTTATTTATATGTAGTTATGTGTGTGTGTGTGTGTGTGTCTACGTATGTATGTGTGCGGGTTCGTGCGCTCGCGTTCTCGCACTCGCACTTTCCTTGGCGCTGCGCTACGGCGAACAACTGCCTAATCGGCGGCCTCTTGCTCCAAGCTGCTGCTGCTGTTGCTGCTAGCGCGCGCGGGGCGTCTTTCTCTCTCTCTCTCTTTCTTTCTCACACTCTCAATATATCTCTATCTCTCTTTCTTTTCGTTGTATGTATGAGTGTGTATATGCGTGCGCGGCCTAAGCTGATGACTCTTTGGCTCTCACGCGTGTGCACTATACTGCCGGCGATTTGCTTTACGTCTCTGTGACGACGACGACGACGACGACGACGATGCTCTCGCTCACTGCGCGATGATGCTCGCACTATACTGATGCTCGATGCCTCCTCACGCGGCGGCCGTTGGTATACAGCCAGTGCGGGGGTGTGGGGAATATGAGAGAGAGAGAGAAAGAGAGGGGTGGGGGTGTCACACACTATATATACTCTTTCTCTCGCGTATACCCTTTTTTCTTTTTCTTCTTTCTTTTTTTCTTTTTTTGATTCAACTTTTGAAATGCCGGTAAAGCACTACACGATCAAAAATGATCACAACAATATATCACACTTCTCGCACTCGCGATTCAAGCTCCAAAAAAGAGTAGAGTATAGAGCGCGGGTGGAAAGCTTAATTTGACACTTCTCGTTCACTGCTGCTGATTAAAAAAGAAGAAATATAGAAATTGATGCAGGCACGAGTGCGAAAGACGGTCGCCGTTCAACTCGTTGTTGGCTCGCGAGACGAGACTATATACTACTATATGCCGGTTTATAGAATGCGAAGGATAAAATAGGATGATTCGACTCCGGAGTTTTCGGAGCAGAGCTACCGTTCTTTACCACTTGCGCGCCACCACCCAGTCATTTGTTGTTGATGATGGCGCGGCGCGAGACTATTCTCTCTACCTATCTCTTTCTTTCTTTCTTGTTCACAGAGAGGTTGATCGTTGATATGATGATAGGGATATAAGGATTGCGTGGGTGCAAGTGAGAGAAAGAGAGTAAGCGAGGGACGAAAATTTATTTCTCCCACCACTGCGTAAGGACGACATCTGGATTATATGCGCGCGACGCCATTTTTGTAAGAGTAAATTTCAGCTTCTATCGTTCTTCTCTTTCTCTCTGATCAGTTTTTTATTCGCAAAATATAATACTCAACATTGGCGGGTATATTTGAAACCAGCTTTTTTTGACTCCGCTTATTGTTATTGAAGTTGAGGTGAGGTCATGAAGATACATCAGCTGTCAAATTATTAATTTACTATTTCTTTTTTTTGTTTTCATTTGACACAATCATATTAATAATTTTACTGATTAATAATAAGAAGATATTATGAATAATTAATTAAATAATTCAACATGACTTGAAGAAGTTACTGGATAAAGTTAAATGATTTTTTTGCTTACATAATGAGTGAATAAGATAACTTTATAAAAATTTTTCATACTTATTCTTTTATATTAATTTTTTTGTTTTCAAAATTACCCGCCAAAGAGGTGAAAATCGATTAATCGATAATATCAATAGCGATATTTATCACTTATCGACTGACACACGCACACAAACACAACATCCACACGTGGTTTTAACCTGCAAGTAAAAGCTTATTTCACGTGTTTTCTTTTTAAAAAAATGTTATTATCAACATTGATTCTTTAACACTTTAATAAATTTAGAATTGTTGCAATAATATTTTACCAAGATGCAAGTATCAAATGCAAATGATGTCAAAATATATAATTTAAGCGCCGGTAAAAGTCTTCCCGAGGTGAGTACTGTCTTTAAACAATGGTTATGTTTATAATTTAAGAATATTGTTTATTATTAAAAGAAACTTTTTTTATTTATAATTAATGTATTTTTTTTTATTTCAGTGGCTATCAGAAAGAAAAAGAAGAAATTTACTAAAAAAGAATGCAGGTAAGTCATACTTTTACAAAGTTGTAAATTTCAATATCAACAAACTTAAATATGTAATTCAATCATAAATAATAGAGCATTATTATTTTTAATAAATATTTTTACAAATAAAATTACATCAGATTTTTTTCTCATTAAATAAAATGTTGGAAACATAATTTTTTATATTTTACAGATTACAGAAATACTATTAGGCTTATACAAGATTTTGATATGCCTGGTGTCAGTACATCAATTAGAGTCACACGAGATGGGCAATATATTTTTGCAACTGGAATTTATAAGCCTAGAGTAAAATGTTTTGATGTTAATCACTTATCGTTAAAATTTGAAAGATGTTTTGATTCTGAAGTTGTAACTTTTGAAGTACTATCTGATGATTATAGTAAGGTAAATGATAATCTAGTTTTGTATTGTTTATTATTCTACTTTTCAAATTGTAAAATTTTATGTTTACAGTTAGTATTTTTACATTGTGATAGAAATATTGAATTCCATGCTGCACATGGTAAATATTTCAGGCTTAGGATACCAAGATTTGGTAGAGATATGCAGTATCACTATCCATCTTGTGACTTATTTGTTGTGGGTGCTAGGTAAATTTATAAAGTTTAAACATGTATTTAAATATATTTATCCAAATAAATTTTATAATTTTAAAATTATGTTTACAGTAATGAAATATATAGATTGAATTTAGAACGAGGACAATTTTTACAACCATTTATTTCTGATAGTTCAGCTATTAACAAATGTACTGTAAATCCTGCACATCATTTATTGTTAATAGGAAATGATGAAGGAAAAGTTGAGGCTTGGGATCCACGCGTACGTAACAAGGTTGGAACCCTTGATTGTGGATTTAGTTGTATAAAGCAAGATTCTAAGTAAATAAATAAAACATTTTTTTTTTTCATAAGAGCTCAGCAATGTTTTATACATTATTAAACAACTTTATTTTTATAGCTTGACTTCAATACCATCAATCACTGCACTAAAATGTCAAGGTGGCTTGACATTAGGAGTGGGAACTGCTACAGGTCAAGTTTTGTTGTACGACATTAGATCTAGTAGTCCCTTAATAATTAAAGATCATATGTATGGTTTACCAATTAGATCTATTGACTTTCATAAAAATATGGATTTAGTGTATTCAATGGACAGTTCTATAGTTAAAATATGGGAAAAAGAAACAGTAAGTTTAATAAACTTTATTTATATTTTCATAACTTTAATACAAAATTATAAGTTTTGTCATATGTTTTTCAAAAATTAATTTTATTTTTAAATTTTAGGGCAAAATATACACATCTATTGAAGCGCAGTCTGATTTCAATGATTTGTGTATTGTACCAAATACTGGGTTAATGTTTATGGCAAATGAAGATACAAAAATGCAAACGTACTTTATACCTAGTTTGGGACCAGCTCCAAAATGGTGTGGTTTCCTTGATAATATGACTGAAGAGTTAGAAGAACAAGATTACGAAACCATATATGATGATTACAAATTTATTACCGAAAAAGAACTGGATGAATTAGGCCTTAGCCATTTGAAGGGTACCAATTTGTTAAGAGCATACATGCATGGTTATTTCATGGATGTCAGATTGTATAAGAAAGCCAGAGATATTACAAAACCGTTCGAGTTTGAAGAGTATAAAAAGAAGAAAATACAAGAAAAAATACAAGAAGAAAGACCTAAGAGAGTACAGGTACAGTTTATTTAAATTTGATTGTAATTTAAAATTTTTAAAATCAAAATTTTAATTTTAAAAATAATTCTAACATTATTACAGGTGCAAAAATTGCCAGCTATTAACAAGGAATTGGCTCTGAAATGCATAGACAATGAAACCACAACAGATCCAAAGAAAAAGAAGAAGGCTACACCAAGCTTATTGAAAGATGATCGTTTCAAGGCTCTGTTTGAAAATCCTGACTTCCAAGTTGATACTAATTCAGAACAATATGCTCTCATACATCCTGTTATTTCTCACATGGAAAAGTCTAGAAAACGAAGAGTGCAAGAAGTGGAGGAGAATACCGTGCATAATAATGATAATCAAGATGATGACGATGGTAATGTCATAGAACAAAAATATTTTTATGAATTTATCATATAAAAATCATAAAAATTAAAGATTAATGTACAATTTGGTTTATGCATATATGTTTATAATTTCAGAAAATGTAGAATCGAATGATGAAGATCTTTTTGAAGATTCTGATTCAGAAGATGAAAAACCATGGGTGAAGGAAGTAAGGAAACAATACAGACAGATTAAAGATAATGAGAAACAAGCGGAATTGGAAGAAAAGAAAAAGCGAGAGGAAGAAGATGAGGCAAATGGAATTGTTACGAAAAAACAACCAAAATTCTACGAGTTGAAGGACGGTTTCAAACGTAATGGATCTAAATATATGAGGAGGCAAGCCAAGTAAGTCAATTTGTAGAGATAAGACATAATTAATGTTTTGATAGTGATGATAATTACACTATAAGTTAGTATTAATCGTGAATATGGTGTATGTAATGTTAACTATTTTCATTTGTAGAGCCAGTCTTGGTGAAAGATTACAGAAAGAAGAGTCGCAGAAAGTTGACGTTAGAGGATCGCGAGGAAATAAAGAAATGACGTTCAAAATACAAAAGGTATTTGAAATTTATTGAAATTTCCTTCAGATTTCTGGTTATTGAGTCGACAAGTATGATTAAAATTTACCCCAGCATTTTACACTGCAATAACACGTAAACAATTTTTTTTTACAGAAGGGCTTTAAAAAGAGGGATGATAACAAAGTGAATAGACAAAGCATAAAACACCTATTGCGACCAGCAACAAACATGGGTAGAGGAAAAAGAGCGAGACATTAAACACATACTCGCAATCGCAGCTTGTTATTTCGTAAATAATCAATCACTTGTACAGTTGTAAATAAACTCCGTTTCTACATTACCAAAAGCCAAGTCTGTGCAAAATTTATTTTTCTTTTTTTATTTATTTTTCCAATAAGTTAACCGGTTACCCACCGATATATTCGCTTGTATTGAAAACTACGTATTAAGATTTCGCCTTGGGAGTAGTACGGGTGATTATCTCGTTGAAAGGTGAAATGTCACTGATATGCAGCGGTTGCACCGTCTTGTCAGTTGATGATATATACTTGCGCGATGCTGTACGCTTTTGAAAGCTGAACAATCATGGCTTGACTTTTGAAAGAATGCCTTCAGTAAGTATGTGTTTTTGTTGTTAATTTTTTTTTTTTCATTTATCAAAACAAATTAATTATTATAATATTCAGTTAAATTAAAAAAAATTTATTTATTTATTTATTTGTCATCAAAATAAGTCTTAGCTGTCGGCAAATCAGTCTATGACAGCCGAGAATAAAGGTAAATTTCAATGTTTACGTGCTTTCTAATATCGATCAGCGACGCTCTATCTCAATGTTTACCTGTTGGGCTTTAGTTTAGTTTTGATAGGCAAACGTATATTGTACTGTATACACTACACTGTAGTGTAATGTTAAATTCTGCAATCTTAAAAGTTTTAAATTTACAGCCTATAAAATAAACATTAATGAATAAAACTATGCAATGTCGTCGTTATCATCAAAAGAAAAATTGAAGACAGCATTAAAGATCTTAGAAATCTTTAAAATTAAAAAATATTTAAATAATGTACACATAAATGAGTGATATATGATAAAAAACACTTTTTTTTTCTAAAACTATATTTTTATAATTGCAATTGATTAATACTAATTTTTTTTTTATTTTTTAGGCAAATCCAAGTCACAATGAGACACAGAGAGGTATAGAGTCTCCCTCGTCACAACAAACAAACGACGAACATGGCCCATCCTCGAGTCCATCTCTTCTTTCAGACTTACACAGTAACGAGGTAAATAAAGAAAATATAAATAAAATACTAATGATAGAAATATCATCTGATCTAGTAATAATTATAATAAGAAAAACATTAATCTTATAGATCGGCGAGATAACGGAAATGCCGGATTACGAAAATCTTTGCACATCAGCTGTGCTTCACTATTGCAAGCACAAAATACTCAAGCCTTATCTTGGTTTATTAGGTGTAATGGGCTTGCGTCCAACAACTGAAGAAGTCGATCGTTTATCCTGCTCCTACTGGCTTGCCAATTATCATACCTTTCAGGTCATAATGTTTATGTGCCTTGGCTATGTTCTTCAGTATCTTGCCTGCTACAGGTAAAAAATGCTTGCTTATCAGTGTAATAATATTAATTTATTATATACATTTATTAAATTAAAATTATTTATTTTTTATTAATACACAGGCGAGATCGTGGCTTCTGTTATGCTCCTGAAAAAATTGAATCAAGATTCGAAGTCGATTGGTCGGATCACGACTTAAGGGATAACGATCGTCCTTGCTTAGGTAATCCAGGCTCTGCCTATCTCATACCAAGTTTACTTCATCTCGTTGCTTATCTTTACACCGTATACCTATTTCGTGTACGCGAGAACGAACAATTGCAGAATCTGATGGAACGAGCTTTTTTACTTTCGTTTAATCCTGCGAATCGAGGTGGTCAAAAAAGACTGGTCAGGATTCTTTGGCTATTCATTGGGCTTGGTGTAGTTTGGATGATCGTAGCTCTTGGTGCTGTTGGTTTAATGACTGCAACTCAGCCTCTTACTTTTCGTTGGATTGGACAGAGGTAAGGATGTACAGATTTATTATTTATTTATAAAACTTTTTTTTTATGTATACCTTAACACACAAGCCGAGCTAGTGGCTTTTCAGGATTCCGCATCTCATTACTGCACTCAAGGTACTTTTGGTAGTTTGTACACTTTGGCATGATATGGTTCAGAGCACCATAATAACTAGTTACTGTCTTCAAGCTCAACTTTTGATATCGCATCTGAATTTTCTCAAGATCAAGTTATTGCAGCATTCCATGTCAGGACTAGATTGGATGAAGGTGTTTACTTTATGTGATCAGTAAAATATAAAGTGCTATTTATGTAATTCAATGGATTAATAAAATATTTTTTTTTTTGTTAGGAAATCAGCGAGTTTCGAAAACTGCTCAAGTATTTTAACGATCAATACGCTCCGGCAGTGTGCATTTATACGGTTGTAAACATATCATGGGCTTTATCGGGCATAGTTTGGCTTTTAAGGCTTAGCAATGATAATTACCGATTTGATCCAATGATCTACGTAAGCTTAGCTAACGTTTTGCTCTGGATTTGGATATCTATAGCTCCTTTTATTCAGGTTTGTATGTCTTATTCTTACTTTTAAAAAGTTTGAAAATTTGATGATATCGAATTTTTTAAATTTATAGGCAGCACGTTTGACGACTACTTGCTCAATGATCCAGAGTATCGGTCATGAGGTACGCGTCAGACCATTTGTTTATCAGAGCACTCCAGGTGAAGATCTGGACACTTTGTTGCTTTATACATCGTCTTTAAAAATGTGCGCTAGACTTTATAGAGTACCAATTACTGGCAGATATCTTTGTTTAATTGTTACTGTAGCTTGTGTGACTACGCTTACTCTTGGTCTTTGTCAGTCTGGTTTATAATTTTTGTCTTTCAGTTTTTAACAAAGCTAAAAATTTAAATGATGATGTTAGGATCATTCAAATGATGAGTTTTTTATAAGCTTATGAAATCATGTCGCAAATTAATCGTATACTACATAGATATGACTCATGTATTTATGTATATCTTAGCTTAGGGAATTATTGGTAATTTTGAAGAATATACGTTTTTCATTGAAGAACGATTAATTCATTGTTATTTTAAAACTAATTTTTTTTTAAATATGATGTAAAATAATTCACCCACGAACGTAAAAAATATGCGTACCCTGTGTCGTCCTTTGTTTCTTTTTTATTGTTGTTATACTGGAGTACAACGTACGTTGTAAGAATTGGAAGTAAATAATGTCATCGATCGAAATAAATGTTAATGCCTTTAAATTTTTTTAAATAATATGTAATTTATTTTATTAATTATGTTTAATAAATAGCTGTTGTTTTACTCAAATAGTAAAAGCGTATGTTTACATTGAGTCAAACAAAAAAAAATGTTAGAACATGAAATTTATATTCAGTAAATAACAAAAGCTAATATTTTCTATTTTCAATACAACTGAAATCTTAATAAAAATTTTAAGATAGTAAGAAAAAGAAAGAAAAATACTCTAAAGAATAAAAAAAATTTAATTTAATTACTTGTAATAAATAAAAATCGCTTCAACCCAGCATAGAATAACTTTTTAGCTATGACATTTAAATTATAGCGCGCTTACCCACTCTTCTCCCCCGCAGTACAGCTGAGCTGATTAAATCCGCGCTTGCGCTTCTGTCCACCTCCCTGCATGTCCCAAGGAGAAGAGGCCGCTGCGTCGTCTGCGTTCTTACGTCCAAGATAGGTGAAACGCGAGAGTGAGAGGCTCTCTCCTCTTCCTCGACTTCACATCAACAGTACAGTAAAAAGTGCAGCCATGAACGTGATCGCCAAGTCAACGCCGTTCGCGCGTACAGCTTCGGTAAACGTAATATCGGTTGGCGTTAAACCCGTTGCCTCAACATCCAAGGTAACCCGTCCGAAGATATCACTTGAATCTCCTGTACAACGACAGGTCGCTTACACTCTCGCCAAAAATCTCCAGCTTAATGGATCGATCTCTGTGAGCTCGGGTATTGCAGGTATGTTATAATCAGGAAACATTATTTATTTATTAATTTAAATTATTTACTTGTGAGGATATTGTATTGCTTGGTATTTATTGAGATTATGTAAGCTCTTCTCCTTCCTCGGAGGTGATGTCTGGTATACCGGCTGAGCGCACCTTGAAATATGGCGCAATAACAATATTCGCTAATTTTTCACACTTGATTTGAGGAATTATTAAGAAAAAAAAAAGTGGTTGTTGGGTTGAAGTGTATTTAAAAAGGCTATAGAAAATTATATCGAGATAAATTTACAAAAATGCTGCACTTTGCTGGACTGAGATTTATTTTAATCAGAGGTTATGAACTCGTTCGAAAACTGTCATCTGCTACAAACGTTCTATTAACTTGCTTATATATATTACATTTGTTGACTGAAAGGAATTGAAGTGTTTCGAACAGTTTCGCTTTGTGCTTTTGTTTAATTCTTATTTTAACTTTGTTCACGTGATCTTTAGAAATTTTTACGTTGGTTTATGTTTTGATTTTAATGCTTGTTTTCATTTTGGGAAATTCACCTACAGATTGTTAAAATTTTTGAAGGGGAATATTGTTACTTTTAATTAATATACATGTTCTTTTATTATTTTTAATTTGATAGTTGTATCATATACATATGACTTAAAACATTAGTAAAACTTATAACATTTGTTTTTCAGTGAGCTCCCAAGTAACGCAGAAGAGGCTAGCTCATACCGACATAAGGATACCAGACTTTAGTGCTTATCGTAAAGATTCCACTAATGATCCAACTTCAAAAAACCGTGAAACCAAAGCAGCACGAGTATCTACCTCCTATCTAGTGGCTACAGGTAAATTTTTTTACAATAACATAAAAATTATATGAAAAATTAAATAATCAGAGTCATTTATTTTTATAATTTGCTTTTCTTTTTACTTAGGAGCTGGAGTATGTGCTGCTTATTCTGCAAAGGCTATTGTTACCGATCTTTTATCTTCTATGGCAGCTTCTGCTGATGTTCTTGCTTTGGCTAAGATTGAAATCAATTTGGATACTATTCCAGAGGGCAAGAGTGTAGTCTTTAAGTGGCGTGGAAAACCACTTTTTGTTCGGCACAGGTATTTATACAAATGATACTTTGTTTTTTTACATAATTATTAAATTATTCTAATATTTATTATAATAAATTAAGATCAAATAGAAGCTTTTGATAATATAGAAATTATACAAAATAATTTATAGCACTGCATGTAATCCAGAAGACAATTTTAATTTTAATTTAATTATAACTTAAACATCTATAAATCCCTGATTTTATAGTACTTTAATATTTAAAAAATAAAATTGTTAATCATTGATACCGTATATGTGTAATGATGTAAAATGTCATAAGTAGCAACAAAAAGTCAAAGGGTTGTAAAGCCCGTATAATAATTAATAAATAAATAAATAAATCATTAATAAATATAAATTAATCTCAAAAATATTATTAATTATGGAAGCTAATTTATTGAAATATTTCTTTAATTTCATAAAAGATTTAAATTCTGTATGTTTGCATTGTCAAAAATTTTTTATCTCATAAATGTCATATCGGTGAAATTTTTAACCAAATATTTAATTTTAAGTGATAAAAAATTAATAGCTTTATAAAAATATTCTATAAGTTACAGATGATTTTTAAAATTTACAGATCTGCTGATGAAATACAGCGAGAACAATCAGTAGACGTAAATAGTCTTAGAGATCCTCAAACTGATCAAGATAGAGTACAGAAACCTGACTGGTTGGTTGTTCTTGGAATTTGCACACATTTAGGTTGTGTCCCGATTGCAAACGCAGGTGATTTTGGAGGCTACTACTGTCCATGTCACGGTTCCCACTACGACGCCAGTGGTAGAATTAGGAAAGGACCAGCTCCACTCAATCTTGAGGTTCCTCCATATGAATTCCAAGAGAATCTTCTTGTAGTTGGTTAAATGCTCTAATGAATACTAGATAATTTCCAATTGGCAATGATTATGCGTTATAAAATAACGAATGTCTCTGTGAGAACAGTTTTTGATTTGGAAATATATTATCAAATTAAAATGCTAGTTAAGCAAACTTGTAAATCATTGTTCTACCGTCAATCGCAAATGATTTTGACAACTGTCATCTTTTTAAAGTGAAAATAAAGTTGTACAGCCTAGAATAAATGTTAACTAATTTTGAAAAGTTATTTATTATAGTCTCTTATTTTGATAAAATTTTCAACAATTGTATTGATTTAATATCAGTTCATAAGAATAAATATTCATTTGTTTTACTTTCTGTCATTTTTAAAAATTGAAAGGTTGGAAATAATTCAATAAACAACCATTTAACAAACTACCATTTCTCATTTTTATTTCTAAAAAAATTAAACAAATTTAAAAGTACCAGTAAGAATTTATTTAAATTAAAAACATTAGGTAATTCACTAAGCACTCTTCTCAAATTAAAAGTAAAGCTCACATAATCAAACTTTTCATTACTATCTAGGCAATGACAATATAAAATATGGTATCGCTAGATCGTCTGCAACAAATGTACGAAGATTTTCATAAAAATCGGAAAAAACGAGCCGAACATAAAAGTGAAGAAGTGAATTTAGACGATTATTTAATAACAGATATGCATGGTAGGCTGAAGGAAGTTTTGAAAGATGAAAGTTCAGGGAAGCGTAATATGGAAGCTGACTCTGATAGTTTTTTTAACAAGTACACTTCTTTCAAGTACATGATGCTTTTAATACCTCTGCCTATGTATTTAAAATATCGAACCTCAAGAAGAGCATAAATGAAATAAGCAATATATATTTATATTGTATGTATATCTTTTGTTATAACTAACTTGATTAATTTACTTGCTTATGCACACACCCCAAGAATTAATAAAAAGTAATTTAACAAATGCAAAAGGACAGCTACAATATCAAAATGCATACCTTTGAATAAATATAAATTAAAAATGAAGACCTTATTATATCAAATTAAAAAAAATTAAGAGCGTCATTTTTTCTTACTGATTTGTTAAGGTATGTCCTTACATATACTTTTTACTAAAATAATTTTTAATTAGGTAAATTAAATTATTTACAATAAGTTTTCATTTAAGTAATAATCAATAAAAAAATTATGCTTAAAAAGTCTCATTTTTAATGTTTATTATTTAATATAAAATATCTTAAGAATTCTTAAGACTTGCAATATTTTGAAAAATATTTTCACAATTTGTTTTACAAAATGTAGATAAATACATCAGACTTTTATAGATGATAGGCAATAGTTAAATTAAATTAAATACAGTACTTTATCATAGTCTTTTGTTGATGGTGCTTTTTTGAGTGATAGTGAAAAATTTTTAAAGTTGATGAGATAAAAAAAGATATCTAAATAACTCGAAACCAAAAATAAATTTTAAGTCTTTATAGTAGTCCTTTGGAGGAGGTGCTGGTTTAAGTAGTGATTGTAGTTCATCCTTATCATTTATAGTTGAAAGAATTTGGAGTTTTTGAGCCTTTATTATTTTGGAATAAGAATCATATGCCATTGCTAAGTGATCTATTATTTCATCAATACTAATTTTTGTAAGTTTTTCTATTCTATGTTTCATATTAAGTGATAAATACTTTTCAAAGAGGCCTGGTCGTTCAAAAAAATCTTTTAAACCATTTTTTAGAATATCTACATCCTCATTATCTACACATATTTCTAAATGCAAAAATTTTTTTCCAAAATCATGCATAGTTTTCCCTAAACATGATACAGTATTCACGTAATCTCTCATGTCCTGAAAAATTTTTTAATTTAATTATTACTCATATTATTTAAATACCAAAAAAAAATTTTAATTTTTTACTTGTAATTCATCCTTAGCTGTTTTCTCATTCAATAATTTTTTAGCTTCAACTTGAGAATTCATTTTTTGAGTATAATAAAGAATATAATCATATCATTGATTATTAAAATTCTTTTTAATCAATTATTTTTTCTTTTGTACATTAAATATGATAGTACAGATTATTAAGTAATTATTTACTTATTATATTTTTATTTCTAAAAAATAGATAAAAATTAACCAAACCAAAAGCAGCAGACAGCAACTCAAAACTCAAAAAGACAGGAATGGTATTATGGTAAAATATATGCGCATGCGCTAAATATTAAAAGAAAAAGGCGCGCCAGTATAATTAGTTTTTACTTTTAGTATTTAAATACTATCAGATACTGTTAATTAATTAATATCAATTTTACTTTATTCATAATGTTGACCATATTGTTATCATATTTTCGTAAAATGCATATACCTATATCATCTAGTAAAAATTAAATATCACGACCATTGCATAGCAAATTAATTGAGAAAGTATCAATAAAAACCTACCCTGCCGGCCGGTCGCATTCGCGTAAAGGTCTCTCGTGTAGGGAGGGAGTGAGGGGGGGGGTAAAAAAAGGGGAGAGTAATAGTAAAGGGAGAGACGCCGACGAATGCGCTGCTGCATGCATCCACATCCATAGCGCACACGAGGATTTTATTCACTCTCGTCATTCGCGCGCGCGCGCGTGCCGCAGTAGCCGGTGTCTGTCTCTTCTCTCTTTCCTTTCCTCTCTCCAATTCTATATATCCTAGACTGCCGGCGGGCACTGCAGCGAAGACGCGAGTGCACCTCAAAATTTAATCATATCATCCACTTTTTCCCCCTTTCCCTCGTCCATCTCCTTTTCCCCGTCATATCCAATAAACCTAGTCCTTTTTCCTTTTCATCTAAATTGAGGTGCATACATATTACATAAATAAGTGATAAATTGGCGTGGCTAAATTTGCGTATATAGTTTTCTTTTATTGTGCATATAATAAACTTGATATAAGTACACACATTTTGGCATAAAAAAAATCATCACGCAGCTTCAGGCCCTTGCACTCGCGTCTTCGCACATTATCCACATTAACAACGTGTTCGTCGTCCAAGAATATAAATAGCAGCAGCATATAATATCATCATCATCATCATCATCAGAAGTGCAATTCTCTCATTGTCACTGGTTGATACACACTACAGCAGCAACATCAGTACACGCAGCGCAGCATATAAACAAGAAAATCTCTCAATAAGGGAGCTTTGTTATGATTTGCATCGATTCGAGAAACCTCCGGGAATTGCAGATACGCAACGAAGGTAAGATTTACATTATCAATTTTATATATTCTTTTTGCGATTGATGGTGAGATGTTTTGTGTATATACATAAGTTATATGTATTATAGCATTACCGGGAATTCCGATCTTTTTTTCGCATGTATAAACTGCATATAAACCGTGCCTGCATGGCGGTGCAGTTGGATTTTTGAGCTTAATGAAAGTCTATTGTTTATAAATTAGTGAGTGTTGTCGATATTTACTCGGAAAATAGCACGTATTGCAAGTTTGGTTAATTTCTCGATTAGGAATTGCAACGTGCAAATATTAGAGTTTTTATTTGTTTTGTGCGTAAGATATATAGGTATATGCTCTCTGAGTTTTATCTTTGAATTATTTCGGGTTCGAATGTTTTTGTAAGACTGTGAAGAATGGTGGATTGAGCGATCGAAAATTTTATTGATTTTTGTTTACATGTTGATATAGAATTGAATTTCAAATATACTTTTGATAAAGACTATGTTGTTGTAGGTTATTTAACAGGCCTGTTAAAAAAAAAAAAATATTTTATAATATAAATATGTCCACATTTTATATTGTAATAGTAGGTACTGCATATTTTGATAATAATATTATTATGATATTCGATAAGGTAGAAGAATTGAGAGCTTGGAACGACTAAGTTGGAAAAGCGTAGGTTTCGTAATTCACAGGTTTGTGAGTTCGATTCCCAACGTCTGTCGAATGAAACATTGCTCGTATACCGTCATTATACCGAAATACGCTTTCTTTATAGTGTCAAACAGGCTTTTAATGAAATATTCGTTAGTTTTTTTGTTTGTGAGTGGAATTTTTAAAAATTAAAATTTTATTTTGCCAAACTTTATTTTAGTAAAAAATTGTAATATTACTAAACTTTAAGCCAACAGAATTAAGTAAAAATTTTAGAAATTATGTTTTATGTCGAATTCTAATGTTGTAGTACTTGAGAATTCTGTAGACTTGCTTGCTTTTAACATTTATTTTAAACAAAATAACGTTGACTTTAGCTACAATTTAAGAATTAATGATTAACATTTAAAAAAAAAAAAAAAACATTTCTTTTTGATTCCTCGAAATAGTAGTTGATTATTATCATACAAGCAAATAGTAAACTTTTTAACCTTTCCATTAAGAAAATAAAAATAATAATTTCAAACAATCAGACCCTTTAATATTAAAAAAAATTATTTGTCGTAAAACTCAAAATGCTTATTTCTATCAAGCAGATCTTAAAAACCCTCGATTGCAATTTAAAATTTCCTATCTATCCAAAGAAATACAAGTTAGCATAAAACAAACCATATTACAAAATATTTAAAAAAAAAAAAAAAAAAACCAAATCAGCCCTAGGTTCTCAGCAAAACAGCCCCTTAGCAATATAAAAAAAAAAACGTTAACATTAGCAACAATTTAAAAATTAATGATTAAAATTTAAAAATAAAAAAAAAAAAAAAAAACATTTCTTTTTGATTCCTCGAAATAGTAGTTGATTATTATCATACAAGCAAATAGTAAACTTTTTAACCTTTCCATTAAGAAAATAAA
>JAPYZE010001795.1:0-19685 GCA_030522805.1 Leptomastidea abnormis | reverse complement strand
ATCAAAAATACTATTGATAAATACTAAAATAAAATAATTATAAGCCTTTCAAAGTAGCATTTTGACAAATCGGTCAATAACTGGGCAGTTTACCCTACCTATATCTTATAGAGAAAAGGAAGCCTAAGGCGTCTAAAAAAGCGAGAGCACAAGCCATACTCAGCTGCACGTACTTATATACACATAAGACGTCCTTCCATTGTAAAAGCGCAGTCTCGCGGCTACTACTCCACGCCCACGACATGTACTTCTATACTCTTATCGGAGGCAGTAGTCGCGAGGGCGCGGCACAATCTCGAGTCTCGTTACACGCTTACAGCGATACAACTATGAACCATGATCAGCGTGCGGTCTCCCTACCATCATTATTATCATCACCCTCCTCGTCGTCATCATCGTCGTAGTTAGCCTATACAACAACAGCCTTTCCCGCCTATATAAATTCTCTTTGTAATCGACTCGCGCGCAACTCCTCCCCCACACTGCATACTCGACGTGACATTCTTCCAACTAGCTGTACATTACAGAAGTAGTCAGACATTAATCAGTAAAGCCTCAGGGTTTGTGCATATTTATTGTATATACCAGAGTGTGTGAAATCGGTATTTTCCATACGCGATGAAAACAAGTTCTTGGAATTGGACACTCGAGTCGTACTGCAAAATGTGGGCCGCGTTCCTTTTTTTTATTCTTTTTACTCTCAGCCCTCCCACAATATATTGAATTGATGGCTGACGTTGCTTGGACGAATCGCTGATTTACGCGAAGTAATTAGACTGACGTAATGAAGTTTATTCATGAGCCAATTAGGTTGCGTTTGATGACGTTTCCGCACGCTGGATTTCTTTCCAAGAGAGAGCTTTCGTTATTTTTTTTTTATGTGTGTGAGTGTATATATATGTACACGTGCGCTCACACCCGCTTGGTGTATTGTTCCCAGGCTTTTTACGATCTGCTGCGATTGCTTTTGCCAACGAGTTTGACTCGCTATATGTAATTTATTTGTCACTGCGTAATCGAATCTGGAAAATTTTTTTGCTCTCTCTATAGGTATGCAATATGTCGAGTTTCTCAGTCGTGTGAAATTTATAACAAAATTTAATTTGAAAAATAAATAACTTAATACGAAATTACGTGTTTTACTTTGTAAAAGTCAGTTATATTTTGTTATTTCTGATATAGGTACATCAAGTACAATACAAAAATAGAGATCTTGTAAAAAATTAAGCTTTTTTTCAATTGATCTATGTTTTCGTAGACAGTTAAGTTTGTTAAATATAAAAGAAAAAGTAATAATACATTTCTATTAAAACAGTTAAGTAACACGTTATTTCTTTTTTTTTTCAATTTCACTAAAAAATATAAACTATAAAAAAAATACATTCATTTAATAATAATCTACCTATCATCGACAAGACACATAAATAATAAAAAATAATAAAACTTTGCTAAAAATAATCGTCCATTAGTTCCGATAGACGTATGTGTATATATTTGGCAGCATCGTTAAGTACTACGCACGCAGAACGATAAAAACGATCTACTATGAAAATATTTATATATTAAACTAAGCACGCCCGACGTAAGGCCTGGGTCGAACCATAAAATTGATGAAACCGTCAACATCATCCAGCTCCTTGGAGTAAAATTTTGCAGCGATAGTTGACCTGCCTTCGTATTCCGGGTACATGGAGAAGCGGCATACAGCTTCCGCACCAACCTCTACGTTATCCGTGAGCTTGAGCTTTATCTGCTCGCGCATACCCGGGCCTTCGACGATGAATTTACCTCGTCTCAAAGGGATGGGCAGAGGATTTGTAAAACGAGCTGAGGCCTCTAGCAACTCACCTACCACTGGTTCGTTCTCCAGCTGTAATATTTCACGTTAATTATATATGATGACTAACTTCAAAAATAGAGCTTTCGAAAAAGAATACTTACCACAATGACGATATCAGGCTTGCGAACGCGGAAATCGTCTTGTGCGAAATATTCAAAATTAGTGTCCTTAACCGTAGCAAGACAGGATATGTTGAAAGCACTTTGGTCGAGCAATCGGGGTCCGTACTCTTCCCAGGAAACTTCCAGCTTCACCTCGTCCGTTGAGTCAGGCCTAACGAAACGTTCATTGTCCGAGCGCTTGACCGCATCGCCCACTTTACCGGTGTATGTCACTGTTTCTACCCGTAATATCACTGATACCTGATAAGTTTGGGAATAACTGTGGTTTCTTATCGCTAGCACCACACTGCAAAAATGTTGAAAAAAAATGTTTCATTTTTATTCATACATTGATAAAATTGACAGTAAATAATTATTAGACTCTTGATATAGTATTAAAATTTTTCAGAATTAAAATAATTCAAAAGTTTTTCTTACGTGAATGGCTGACCGATAACTATGTCGTCTCTCAATTCGAAATTGAACATTATATCGTTAAATTCTTCATTGAGATAGTAACGACTGAATAGAGATTCACTTTGTCGTAGCGCCTTTAGCATGGCAGCCCGCTCTTCGTCCGACTCTTCACACGGAAATAAAAGTATTTGTTAGGCGCTGAGTTTCTTATTTCAACGTACACATCGCTTTTATGAAATTTAATTTCTTTATACGTACTTTCAGGATATTTATACGTGTGGGTGATATCCTCTCGTTCCCATCGTCCTACAGCTTTTGTACTAATATTTTGTCCGATTCTAAATCAATAAAAACAAAATTAATTAATCAAGAAAAATATTCTTGAAGAAAAAAATGAATTTAAAATCAATCTCTCACCCATAGATATCCTTCCTCACAAGCTTAAGCGGCTGTGATGGTCCGTTATATCGCCAGAAAACTTTATCCGCATTGACCTCGGCAAAAACGAAGCTATTATCGTAAGGCCGATGAATTTCAGCTCGTTTGACAGCAGCTACAGAAGCCGGACCGCAGCGATAAGCGTCTTCGCTGAGCTCTTGAGGCGTCGAGTCTATCACCTGCCAGCCGTGACAATCGGCTGTCAAGTCCAATCTCTTCATCCACACTTCGTTCCAGACGTGAAAGTTCCTTTATGTAGGATTAAAGATTTATTATATCAGACGATTGATTTAAATTTGATTACGTGCGAAAATCGCGCGATAAGTGTGTTGCTCAGTAACTCAGTTAATAATATTTGACTTTTCCGATTGTCACTTTCAATATCTTTACTTTCTCACTTATTTAACAAAATGAAATATTTTTTTCAATTAACGTATTAAAACTTAAAAGTAAAAATTTTCATACCATATGGAATCGCTATTGAGTTCTTCCATAATTTTGCCATTCTCATCAACGAAGTAGTCCACTGTAAGGCTGTTTTGAGTATCGTGTGCGCTAGAGTAATTGGTAATTACGCGACAGGGTAGACCAAGAGTGCGACAAACAGTCGCAAGTACTCCGGCAAATACCCAACACTGGCCGTATTTCACCGGTTTTTTCGTTCTGTAATACTGCTGGAGAATTTTCATAGAACCAAGCCATTGGGAGGGTGGAGTACCACCACCAAAGTCTTCCGACCAGTTGCCCATTACAACTCCGTAATCGTCCGGTGAATTGACCTTTGACATAAATATGTTAATTAGGTATAATTCAACAAAGGTATAATAGAGCAGTCAAATAAAACTTACAGCGGCTGAAAGAATCCGAGATATAACAACGGGATCATTGCGACCTGAGATACGAACTCTGCCGACTTCGACCATCATGAACAAAGCACAGTCCAAGATGTCATGCTCGAATTGCGAATATTTCCAGACTGACGGACGCATACGATTGCCGGTACCACGCCATATCAAACCAGTGTCGGACAATACGTACTCCTGACGTTCGGCCTCGTTACTCATGAATACTACGTCCTCTGTGTAAAATTCAATAGATTTTAATTGTAGTGCATGTATGCGATGTATATCTGTCTAATTGTGAGTAATTAAAAAAGAAAATGAAATTCAGATATAAGTCAATGATCTCGACAATAAGACAGTGTCATAATATCTGAGTTGTTTTTACACACCTTTTAAATAACTCATTCATCTAAATTTAAAATAAGAACGGTCAGAGAGACTATTATATACATGCTGAAAATGAAGGTTTTATTTCTGGTGAGGTGAGACAAGTACAAGGCGCATATAATTATTTTTTTAAAATGCAAAGTATAAAATAGAACAAGCAAAAGAATTTGTTCGCTTTATACTGATTGTCACTGAATAAATCTACTGCTAACTTTATGATAATGCCAGGAAAATTGTGGCTAATTATCCACTCTTTGTTTAAGCAATAAAATTACACGTCTATCTCGGATGAAGAAGTTCATTAAAATGATCTTAGAATATTTAAGTGTTATAGCTTTTAGAGACTCATTATCATTGTGTATACATAGATTTTTTTTAACGATTAGATGAATCAGTAATTTGCTGCATATTTCGAAGTGTTATAATTGTACAAGCATTTAAAAAATCAATTATCGAATTACTTAGTTCTATAAATTCACTTTTTTCCTTAACATATTAAGTCATATATATTTATTAATATGTTACAATGGATCTATTCATAAAACTTACCCCGACACCAAGGATTAAATAACAAGTAGAATGGTTTGTCAACTGTGAAACTGACGGCACCTTCCGAGTCTCTTCTTTTTGTATCAATGTCCATCCGCCACTTTCCAATAATAGCATCCGCTGCTGGAGTAACCTTTAATCACAAATTGCCTTATTGTAATATATATCTTTGTGTATCTAAGACACTATATGCAATTTCATTATCCATTCAAATCAATTTTTTTTTACTATTGGCCAAATTTGTTTAAAAAAAGCGAAATAGTATTACGAAATGTAACACAATATACAAATTAATAGATTTCAAGGTACATCATGAATCAGGTCTGACTCATTATAAAAAAAATAGTAGAAAATTATTTCATATCATCAAGTGTGCTTTATAATATGTGCATTTTTAAATCAAACGGTAATAAAACTATTTTTTTCGCGCGCTTATACGTACACAGAAACACATTATTCTACAAATCTGCTAAGTCAGACTCGCTCCATAAAAATATATATTTTTACGTAAGAGATATATCCCAGAAAGTCCATGTGCTTAATCAATATTAATACACATAGTTTTTCGAAATCCAACATCGACAAATCGACCCCGGCAATATAATATTCTCTCACGCATATCTACATAAAAAAAAAATATCGTAGTGCACATATTTAGACTTACCCGTATCCTAAGCGAATTGTCAGCGTAGGCTTGTACAACCGTATGCCAAGCTCCATCGGATAATTCACCAGGATGAAGCACAGGCGTGGCAACCAGGGTACCATGACCATACTGAGGTCGCTGTACACCATCCAGGGTGAATACGATAGACATACCATCAATGGTAGGATCATAGTTGCGAGAGAGAGTGAGATCCAGAATAAAAGGCTGACCACGACGTACCACGAGATGTGCCTGGCCGTCCAGTCTATTCATCAACTCATAGCGCGAGGTCCGGTGTGCGTCTCCGTTGTCGTCCACGCAAAAATCCACGTGCACGATCGTCAAGACCGAGCGTGTGTAATTCTCCCCTGGAGTGAACATAACGCGCATTTTTAATTTCTTCTGTATAGGATATTTGTGTGCTTGGTATTTTTGCTTTAAACGAAATTGAAATTGTAGGTGGGTTGTTGTGATGTAGAGTAATACGTTGTCTTGGGTAATGGCATCGGTGGATTTAGAATGTAAGATATACGCGGACACTTCACTAATTGAACACGCGCGAGATTTAATAATATCTATAACAACACTACTATGTATGCTATATGTATATATACGATATATAGTAAGTCAGCGATGCGCGAGTGGAATATGAAATAGAAATTGAAGACGTTTACACTGCGCGGACATCTCCAGTAGAGTGAACGTTACAGAGACTTGCCATTAAGTATTTATAACTTTTAAAACCTCTTCTATATGTATCTCTCGATTGCTTGCTTGCTTGCTTGCTTTCTGCACTTGACAATGAATTATTCAGGAAATACCTGCAGCTCTCTGACTAAGAAAATATATTACAAGCTATATAGATGTGAATATGTGTGTACTAAGATTTACCATTTTCTTGTATTTTTATACTATCGGGAATTTCATGAATTTATCCAGGAATATAATCTTATATCGATATGTATATATGCTACTGAGCAAAGAGATGCTGGCGCATTGTAATAAAAAGAATAGCGGTTCTTTTGCGCTTTTAATCGATATCGCTAAATGAATCGTTAAAAAAAATGTAATTACTGAAGAATTAAACTTTTTAACGTATTCAAACGGCGATTACGACTCGATAAAATCGACACTAAAATACAACAATTTTTTTTTAAAAATTCAAACATGTTAAACGTTGATTGTATAACCGATTTGACTAAAACACTTTTGACATAATTTTATATTTTCAAAAAAAAAAAATAATAATAATTTTATCATAAAATAATAAATTAATAGTTTTTGAGTATATTAAGCGAGGTAATATAACAACACATATAATAAAAACTCACAATAAAATTTGTAGGGGAAAGGTTTCCGCCTACGATCGTTAAAGATTCGGTAGCGATCGTAGAATCGGTAAAACATCTTGGCTCGTATGTCTCTGTCCTCTCCTTTCAGCTGCTCCACCCACGCGTTATTATTAAAAAAACTAGGCTATTACAGCCTCAATATTTTCTTTAGATATACCAAACAACTCGTTGATAAAAATCCAGCATCACCACTATATCGAAAATCCCAACCACAGCAACCCTTCCGGCCCAATCTTATAGACTGGAGGGTAATTCGAAATCAGCGCGCTTCGCACGTGCGCATAAACTGGGACCTGGCACAAGCTCGACTTCTCTTTTTCAACAACGCGAGACTAAGCCGTCATCCCATTATTTTTCCCGCGCGTGCAAAATCCGCGGAAAAATCGCGTGCAACTCTCGCGATCGCCAAGTGGGCGCAGCGAAGAGGGCGGTAGGAGAAGGGAGAGAAAGAGAGGATATAGCCGACGCTGATCGAGTTGTCGGTGCGTTAGAGTAAGAGGCTGAAGCTCTCAAGGCTTCTCAAGATGTGCTAGCCATACATGGCGCCCACCTAGCCTAGATCAGTCGCGTGCTGTATTATAGTCACATAGTAGCAACAGCAGCACATTGTATAGGCACATAGGTATACTATGGGGAGGGGAGGAGAGTTAAAATGAGTGGGAGCACACAGCTCTATGTCACCCACTTCCAGCCGTCGTCGCTATAAGTATATATACTATATGCCCTGCACTTGGATAGATTAAATCATCCGATATATGCTACTGACTGGAGATTACATTGCGATAAAGTATACTTAGATTGTGTGACGTTGCAAAAACTATTTGCGGAACTTTGTCGAATCTCTCACGAGAGTTTGGGATTTTTATGAATATTGATGCGAGATTTTCATTGATGTTGATGATTAAGTGTCATCCGCGTGTATTGTGAAATCGGTTATTTCCGGGCTTATATGGAGACAGTTATGAATTTGCGGAAGATATCGCAAGTGTATTTTATTTTTCTTTGAAATTACATTTGTATAATTTTATGGAATGATTATTCATAATCGCGAAATTTTTTTATTTCAATTTTAGTAAATGACGATGAGTATTATGATTTTTATTACTTCTATGTATGGGAATGCAAATAGTAAAAATTAAGTTACTATACTTTATTTTTGTGTATTACTTAAGTAATACAAGTTTTAGTTTTATAAAACCTCGAGTGGAGTCTTTGATTATATTTTGAAATTGATATGGTCAAAGAAATTTGAATACATAATATTTATTGAATTAAAAAATTATCCTTACTCAAGAATTGTATGACAGCATATAATAAGCAGTTACCAACAAATATCAAACTAATTAGCCTAAATACTTGAATTATTATAAAATTGTATTTGTCTTTGAATCACACGCCAATGCAGAAAAAAAATTTTTTATCGTAATTTAATTAATTGAGCACTTATTTGATAAATTAATGTCAATCAGTAATGATAATCGAGATTTTTCTTAGAATACCACTCTATAATTTTATCATATAACTGAGATTTCGCACTCGTTATAATTGCATTATTGAATACTTACGATAATTCATACACTGTAGTTAATGTACTTTTAAGTATAGTAACCAATAATCTACACTGACATAATACGAGAACAATTTTAAGTGTTCCACCGTGATTAATTAACTTCGTCACACTTAATTCAATCTCTTCGTTAAAACTTAAATCATCGTTACGTCTTTTTTAAATTTCATTTTGAATGTAAGACTTAATATTGATTGTGATTTAATTGAAATATATGACAAAATTAATTTAAAGAATGGAACTTTAAAGTGATTGTTATAATAAACTATTCATCGTGTGATAAAGTCTATAGGCGTAAATGTCTTTGAAGAATGATGTATTACAATGAGTCTTTAAATAGATTACGTTCCAGTTTAAAAATATTGATATTAAGTTGTGAAATAAATACAGTAATTTTTAATTTCAGAGCACTTTATTATTTGTGTACTTTTTAATTTTAATTTCTTTTGTTTCTTCTTTTCCAAATACCAATAAAACTTAATTAGAAAATTTAAGTGCTCCATAAAAATTTCAACAAATTAAAATTCCAAGTAGAACATGACTCAAAAAATCAAGTCTCAGACAAATTGAAAGGAAGAAATAAAAACGTATCAATTAAGAAACCTACGCAATAAACGAGCTACAAAATAAAAACTTTCATCTTTCCTTGCAACCATATACATAATTTATTATCCCGTTCGACATTCTTCAACATCACCAAAAATCCATTCAACTTTCAATATTGTATTTTCGACGGATCTTTACTTCGAATGATATCATCCAGTTACGTAACTATATACTTTCATTCATAAATAGAGACTTGAGACATCTAAATATAAGCTGATTTCAAGCGAATCTCATATAGGCAGCGCGTGTGTAATTCTATAGTCAGTCAGGAAAGAAAGAAATCGAGAGTACTATACATACAAACGAGTGGAACAAAATAGCGGTCGTGCATCGTTGAGGCTGCGCCTTCTTAACGAAGTCAAGGTCCGCAGTTTATTATGATGCTCGCTGTAGTCTATAGGCGATGTCTCAAATGATGGCCCTTTGTATGATATGCTTGTTGAATTTATGTGTTATTAAGTTTGGTAATGGAATTTATAAACATTTTTTTGGTATAAATATTAGGATTGTAAATAAAATTTTATACTCTGGTATGCTAATTTTTAATGTATCACTTTTAAATTGTTTCAAAACTGTCTTCTACTGTATCTGGTTTAAATTTGTCTTAATTTTCATGACAAAGTATATGGCGTACGTCAATGGCTCATGTCCCATTTGATATTATACTATTCGGTTACTCATCATTTAAAAACAAGGTAATTACTACAAGACAAGATTATAAATTCAAGTAGACACGGCTAACAGATTATAGATCTCAACTAGTAGCAAAGGAGGATATGTGCATTTTGGCAAATATTAATATCCTCTTAAAATAGACCGATGAAAGCCCACAGCAGATACCTTCCGCGAATAATCATTTATTAATAAATCCATATGATCAACCAAATAATAACCCCTTCAAAAAAGCAAAAAATTTATTTACCAAATAAAATTGACAATTTATTTCTTGTAAGCATGGCTTTAGCTGACAAGAGAAGTTTTTCTCTTTTTTTTTTTATTCTCAAAAAGCTCTTAAAAAGCGCCAAAGACCTATTTCCAGAACGTCGGCCCCTCGTTTGCGAGAGTCAGTTCCGCATCGGCGTCCCTGAGTGGCACTTCCTCTATTTTTGGTCCTGCTTGCAATAATTTACAAAGGCCCGCGAATCCGTAAACTTCTATATTTTCTACACACAAAAATATACCTTGCCACGCTTACAATATGTGTAGTTTACGAGACTTTTATGTATACCAATTCCCATCAAAAGCTATACACCCAACTTATTCGATCTAATAATACACAAAATATAATTATAGATTTTGCATTAAATGTTTGCTCACTTTTACGGTGCTTGCAAGCTTCTTAATTGAGATGTATCGAAGCTTACCGCATGGCTCTCCTGCATACACCAGATAACCGAGTGTCAAGATTTTAATACCTTCACTCTTTCTTTGCTTCATATAAACATATAAATAGGCCTAATTTAATCCGTCAAGTAGATAATAATCAATTCAAATCTCAAAAGAAGCGAGCCTTAAAATGATCGTAAGCGATAGTATAGAAAACAAACGTTCCAAATGAGAGATTGCAACAAAAAGCCCGCCTACTTCGTGGAAGATATTGCAGCAGCAGTAGACCTTCGATGCTTATACGGTGAAACCGATTTGCTCGCTGTCGTTTACGTGGATAGTTTATATATAAGTACACACTAACATACATGTGTGCCATAGAAATAGTTTCGCATATAATGAAACTTATAACGAGGCTTGAGCGTTGAAAGTTGGCAATTTATGTATACCGTGAGCTTTATGGTTTCTTATGATTGTGTGTGTGGCGAGCGCGTTTATGGGGGCGTGGTGCTGATGAAAGCGAACGCAAGTTGTAAAAGATGATTTTATTGTTTGACTTGCGTTTAAATTTTTTTTTCTTTTTTTTAAAGGATTGGTTGTGTAGGTATTTGGATTGTAAAAGAGTAGCAAGTGTATATGATTTTTGAAGCATTTTCAGTTATATTGATAAGAATTTTTGTTGAGATAAGATATAGATCACGGGTTTTTCACATTGGAATTCATTATTGGCAATATATATGTACAGCAGGTGGAATCGAGTTAAGTAAATGAAGCCAGCTTTGCGGATGTCATAGTTAAAAATATTCTTATGAGTGATCTAGTTAATTTTTTTTTTCATCCATATATGGACATATTTGATAAAAAAATTTTAATTCTAATTTTAAAGTAATATTGTAAATTTAGTGTTTAACTGTGAAATTAACGGAGGAAATTATATTTAAAAAGTTTTAATTTTAATTAAGCTTACGGCACTTGATAAAAAATACCTCGCAAACTTACCATCAGCAGTGATTACGGGTGGTTTAGGTAGACACTCGGGCTTGGTACAAGTTGGCACGATGTTCCTTCCTGGGGGTGGACTCTCAAGAAGAGCTTTTAACTTCAAACAGCACGAGTAACAATTACCCATGACTCACCCTTGAGCCTCAAAACTCAACCTTACACCCCCCTACCCACCCTTCAAACAAAACTCAAAATCAACAACACACAAAGTACCTAATTCTATAAAAAAAAAAAAGAAACTACAAACTACAAAATTCCATTAGGCACTCGCTTACGATTCTCTCGATCTCCCGCGAATTCCAGGATCTCCTCATTTTTCTGCTTTTAAAAAGGGGGGAAAACTATGAGATAATAAACTACAAACACAAAGTTACACGATCGGCTACAACAAAGGCCCGGTCTTTACTCGACCAGTACACCACAGTTTCTGGTGGAGTCGAGAAGCGAATGCGACGCGCCTCGAGAGCCGCCGGTTGCGCTGGCTGCCTCATATACCTATACAAAAGTGTTCGAAGACGATGAGAGAGGAGTAGAGCATCTTATTTGGCGTGGGCAGCAAGGCGAGTTTTCTGCGAATCGCTATCGGTGGCCAGAGACGACGACGCAGGCACTATGTTGCTACTACTGTCAACGATAGTACGTCGAAGTGTGTCTTCTGAAGCTTTTGAAGATTTGTATATGTCTGTGCATGATTTGGGTCAGTGTCGATGAGTTTTTTAGTTAGGAGTGACAGGAATCGATGTGGTTTAATGAGAGGAGGGAGTTTGAACTTTGGATGGTAGGAGGAGCTGATCTAATAGAGTCATTGGGAGGCGACTTGATTGTTTTGTTATGTTTCCATTTTGGGCGATATACAAATGAATGAAGTAAGTTGAATTATAATTAGATGAGTTTGTGATGTAGTTTAGAAAAGTTGTATTGATTAACATAATTATTACGAAGCTTATTGGTTTTTCTTTTGCCTACAAATTAACTTTAGTCATCAAATTTCAAAGCTTTAAATTTGATGTTTTTGACTGTCAAAGAAAAGTGAATATGATTGAGCGGTAAAATGCGTGACGGAAAGTGTCAAGTCACTTATAATCTTAGACTAGAAATAGAAGACTAGGCCAAAAATTTAAATTTAAAATCAGTCATTGCTGCCCAAAACATAAATTATATATTGGCTCATGATAATTGCATTATTTGTGGTTAAGATTTAAATTATAATCTATTTATGATAAAATTTCAAATATTTAAATTTTGTTTAAAAACTTGTTGAAAATCAAAAAAATTTATTTTTTTAAGAAATATCTGAATAAAAATTATCAGACAATTTAAAAGTATAATTTTAAAAACAAAAATAACAAATAATATTCATTACTATTTTACACTTTCAATCCTGGTGGCATAAAGTCATGTTGTGTATTTTCAGTTTTGTAAATAGCATGTTCAACATCTCTATTGTCTTCTAATACAATCACAGTTCTGGTTAAATCTTTTAACTGAACAAACAGATATCTGTAAACCCAATTTCCATTTGAATCCTAAAACAGAAATTGATTAGTTTAAATTTAAATGGTATCTTTTAAATATTTTTAAATAGCTTTAAGAAAAATTGTGAAACATACTTCTCTCATCTCTAAATTCACAGTGCCATGTTTACGAGCACCTTTAATATAAAATTTCATCCTCATACGATTAACTCCATCCTCTCCTCTGTATAAAGTGTGTCTGTAGAAGAAAATTTAGTTAAAGAAAAAGCATCAATTGAAATTAAAACCAAATCAAATAAAGAAAAATTAGTCAACTTACGAAACATGTCCTCTTCTACCTCTTCTTGTTTCTTCTCCATAAGCTTTTATGGGTTCTCCAACAGCATCAACAACTTTTGGATCTTTTAAACATCTATCAAGTGCTTTACTATATACACTGTTTGGACTATTACCAGAAAATAGTTCTCTAAAAATTCCATAAAACATAATACCAGTAACTCCTATTCCAGCAATAATAACAGTCAAGTACCAAGCAGACTTTGTATTTTCTTTGACTATAAAAATGAAATAAAACAATTTATTTATTTACAAAAGTAATGTTATTTTAATAATTCAATAAAAAAAATTAAAAAAAAAAAAATTTACCTACTTCCGCAAAGCCAACTTGTACCTGGCTGTCCGATTCTTTCTGTTCTGATTTAGTTATAGATTTATGATCAGAATAAGCTAGGCTTAAGCTGTGTTGTGGTAAATAAAAGACATTATTTTTCATTAGTATCATTGACATAGAACAAGGTAATGGATGTTTCCATCTAGTTAAATAAATCAGCACTCTTGACGTTGCCATACTAGAAAAAAAGATTTAAATATTCCAATTTAATCCTATAGCTAAGTTATAAATCTTATTAAAAAAAAAGAAAAATATACAAACTTACATCTCTAATTCAATCCAAAAATATAGTATAAATTTCCAGTAATGTACAAATAGGTTATCAAAAGCCAGAAAATATTGAATTCACAGAGCCAAGTCCCAAAATAAATATTAAAAATTCATTTTAAAAACAATTCAGCTATTGAGGTTAAAAACTAGGATCATTGTTATACGAAGATTGTCGGCAAGAAAACATATACAGCTGATTACTAGCTAGTAAGCATAACTCTCAACACAACAATATTCAACGACTCCAAAATTTTTTGCGTGGGAGTTATGTTTAGCGTTTGTTTTGAGGACTTATACAAGTTGGCAGCACTGCTGCGGAAATCAGCTGGGCAGTGGGTGAGGAGAGGAGCTGCTAAGTCGATAATAACATCAATTGCATGATTTGAGAAAAGCTTTATATTACTCAATGCATCTTTCTTATTCGCTCAATCTAATAGATTGTTGGTAATAAAATATTTAAAATTAAATAAGCGTTTTATCATCATTTTCAATAAAAAAAAATAATTTCTTTGACATTCATTTATATTATTACTATGTCAACAATATTTTAATTATACTGCAATAAATTATCCCTTTTTGTTAATTAAAACTTACACAAGTACAAATTATAACAAGGTAAAGACCAAGCACTCTCGCATCAAGCGTAATTAATCATCAATAATCTATTTATATCCTCAAGACTACGGAGCTCGTGTCAGTATCCAATAAACACGAAAGAAAACCTGCTTCGTTAATATTTGCATCTGTATAGGTAGGTATAGGTATATGGGGTCGAGAGGTAAAATTGAAGAAGGGAAGAAGAAGAAAAAGCGCATATATATAATTCGCCAGTGTTGCCAATTCGACGTTCGATATATATAGGTACATTGTCGTGTCGTCTGCTACACTCCTTCTTTTTTATATTATTATTGTTTACATCGCGTGTTTCTTCGCGGTTTTTTAGCTTGCACGCGCTCTTGACATCCAATATGCGGCGATTGATCGTTGTTGTTTAGCTGCATAAGTATATGCATTTGCAGGAAGAGAGGGAAAGGCGCGAGAGAGAATAATATTACGTTCGTTATTTTCGTGCGTTGAATATAGGTATTACATATACCTATGTAATAAGTAAAAAGGAATTGGAGCTTTGGAGAGAGGGGATAGCGGCGCGCGGGGTAGTAAACAAACATCCCGCGTTGTGGACGGTAATATAGCTGCTGTTTTAGAAAAAGACTTTCGGAGTCGCTCCGGAGTTCGGAGCATCGTTACGGCTGCCGCTAGGGCTCGTATAGCGAATGGAGGGCATAAGAGCCCCTTTCTGCCCTTCTGCCCCTTGTATTCGTGCTGCACGACTCTCCCTCTTTCTCTCTCTCTCTCTCTTTTGCTCCAACGTAAGCAAGCACACACCCTTATTATTTTGGAGCGCAGTACGCAGCTGCGGCTGCAGCAGAATAGGTAGCTCTCCGGGTAGTAGTTGTTGTAGGTAGTAGTTGCCCCGATTAGACACCAAAACCACCACCGTCTCTCTCTTTTTCTCTCTCTCTCCTTCTCTCTCGGTCCATAAAGTAGATCTGTCAGCTGACTAGAGTGTGTGTCTGTGTGTGGGTGCCAGAGCATCAGACGACAACGACGACGTCGTCGAGGAGCAGGAAAAAAAATTCCGGAGCGCGAGTGAGCAAGCAAACAAGCGCGTGCAGTAGGTATAGGATAGCTTAGTGTGTGCATCCAGTTGCCGCGTGGCTCCACGACGACATAATATAGTATATATAGTTCTCTCTATTTTATTCTTTTATATTTAAAGTGCGATAAACGCCGCGCGTGCAGCCGATGACGAGTCGGAAACGACGTCGTCGCTGCACTTAAGTGCGCGCTGCTTATTCGTTCATTCGTTTGTCAGCCCGCATCCAGTAAGATATAATAGGGTAGCAGTCAGCCAGCTGCTACTGCGGTTTCTTTCGATAGCCAAGACAGAGAGAAAGAAAGAACGACCAAATAACAAGTATAACAACGACAAAGAAGAAGAAGAAGTGGTGGTGGTGGTGGAGGGCGAGGGAGGAGGCAGTGGTGGCGGGTAAGACGGGGCCGGTCCAACAACGACAAAGGCGGCAAACGTCGTTCATGCATATACCTACATATAGCTCTGGTAACGTATAACAACAGTAAGAAGCAGACCCTCTTGAGTGGAGCGCGTTAAAACGAAAAGAAGAAGAAAAAAAATATGAGCGGAGCACAACGGCGCGTGCATCATCAGAAGCAGCAGCAGCTCGGCTTCGTCAATGTCCATGGCGCGCCGAGCAGCCTGATAAGCCGATAGAGCTTAAGAAAGCCCCAAGGTCGCGCTTGCTCGATTGCTACTCGCTACTCGCTATAACGGAGAGAGAATAATGATCGAATTAAGCAAAGTGGAGCCAGTATGATGAGTGAGTTCGACCTCTCCGACATAACCTAAGCCAACACACACTCACACACAGCAGCAGCAGCAGCAGCAGTCCTCTTTCTCGCGCACACGTTCAACATAATAACACGCAAGGCCCATCAGCTGCACAGCAGCAAACCGGAGCATCAGAGATATATTGGAAGCTGCGCGGAGCAGCGGCATCGACGGACATAGAGAGAGAGCTTTATCGGGCCCCGCGGTGGAGGTGGATAAAGAGGCGGTGGAGGAGGAGGAAGAGGAGCAGCAGCAGCAGCAGCCGCAGGTGCTGAATAAGCTTATTAAGCTGAAGCAGCAGGAAAGCCCACGTGCGCTGGCGCGTATGGGCGGCCGACCCCCAGAGGTCCCTCGTCGTCGTTTGCCCTTAGTAGATTCAAAATTTAGCGGGCATCATTCGGCTCCCGACGTTCAATGCCACCTACGTAGCCGAGCTCTTCGACGAGATGCTGGAGACCTGCGAACGGCTCACGCTGGAGAACCTGGCCGGCTGGCTGGCCTCCACGGCCATGATCTTCGGCGGAGTTGTTCCTTTCATTCCCCAGTACAGGGAGATCAAGCGCAAGGAGGACACGGAAGGCTTCTCCCTGTACGTTTGTCTTGCACTGCTCATCGCCAACACGCTGCGCATACTTTTTTGGTCAGTATTATCTTTATTTTTGTTTATTTTTTGTCTTTTTGTTACTTTTCTATACCCGCTACGCGCTCTTTTCCTATCTCTTTCTCCCTCTTTATCTTTCGTTCACTTTGTTGTTTATTACTATCTCAAGCTTTACAGCTTCACAGATAAGGCTTTAATTGTAATGACGTTGTTCTTGCAGGTTTGGCAGGCATTTTGAGATACCGTTATTACTCCAAAGTATTCTTATGATAGTTGCTATGTTTTTTATGATAAGGCTATGTGTTAACATTCGTAATAAGCATCAGATTACAAAACAAAAAGCCAGGGTGTTTAAAGGTATGTATCTCTCATTGTTTATGTCATCTCATTCATTGTTATAATGATTTCATTTTTATTACTAGTGATTTTATCTTATTAGTTTTAATTTGAAAACAATTTTAATAATTTTAGCCTTATAATTTAATTATAATTATTTTTATTTTATTAGTAGTTTTTAAGTTTGTTTATATTTATTTTTACTTTTTTGGTTGTTTTCATTTTCATATAAATAGATTTCAACACTAAATTCTTTTGGAAATGGACAGACTTCCAGTCATATGTAGGTTTCATGCTACTCTTTGCAATTGTGGGAGCTGTGGTGATGTACCTTTTAATTGATGTTCCAATATTTGTCGAAACGATTGGACTGCTTGCTTTATTAACCGAAGCAATGTTAGGGCTTCCCCAATTCATTAGAAATTTTTCCAACAAATCTACTGAAGGAATGAGGTATGGTTATTTAAAAAGTCAATCACATCATAACTTCGAACAGACACTAATAAAAATTTGATGTTTCAGTATTGCAATGGTTGCAATGTGGACGCTGGGAGATACTTTCAAGACTTGTTATTTTGTACAACGAAATGCACCTATACAGTTTGAAATGTGTGGTGCACTTCAAATTTTAATTGATCTGGCAATACTCCTCCAAGTTTGGTTTTACAGAAACAATATATTAATTATGAGACCAGCTGCTAGAGTAGATTGAGTTTCTTTAGATAGCCAAAAATTATAAGTAATTGTTTAGGAAAATTGTACATACTCTTCTAATTTTAGTTATTTTTGTTAATGTATACATTCAGTTAGCATTAGGTTAAAAAGTGTATTTTTATACAGTCATTCACGCATTATGTGAAGATTTTTATTTTAAGATTAATTTTTAATTCAATTTTATCATATCATTGTTTGTAGGGGAGGATAAGACTGACTGGCTCAATTTGTTTAGTGAGATTTATTTAGCCTTAGATTTAATTTAACGAGTCTTTTTGATCCATTTACCATAAGAAATGCTTCAACTTCATTGTATTAGTACAATGCATTCTTAGCAATGCAACCTTGTGTCAGTCAGTTTTACCCTTGCTTCATGCAAAATACTTCCTAGTCTTTGTGATGAAACGGACGCGATGATAATTAATTGTGAACATTTTTATTTATTAAGCTAATGACTTGTAAATATAATGCATTTACGTAAGATTGAAGTTTGTAAAAAAAAAGAAAAAAAAACAAATTAAGAAAATGACGACGAAAAAAGACATTTTTGAGTTTTAAGAATAAACATCACGTCAATTTAAGCTTCTCCTCTTGTGCTAAAAGCTGATTTTTAATTTTCTGCAAAAGTTCCTTTTTTACGACGTCAGGCACGCGGCTTCTAGCACGGCTTGTCGCCATCGCCAAAAGCTCGTCGTACGTTATATCCGGCCCATTTTCCTTGATGATCTCCTTGCAAATCAACTTCACCTCATCTCGCCAACCGCACTCGACTAATCGGCGCCTCAGCAATTCTTTCAAGCTGCGAAAAAAAAACAAAATAAAATAAATAAATGTGGGGAATGAAAGCATGATTTTATCAAATCGTTTTTGTCAACTTTATATTCGAAAGAATAAATACACGTTATTAAAAACAAACTAAATCTCGATTTATGTATTCATTTGTGACCCAATGCAAATTAAATCATATCTTTAATAATATAGGGCAGCCTAGGTCAACGGCACAAGCTAGATTAAAGTCTATAGGTACACAACAAGGCGCAAGCGTGATCTGCTCATGCCGGGCGTCACACACTTGACACCGTTCACTTATTAATCGAATTAAAAGAAAGCCGGCAAGGAGCTAAACAAGTAAAATATGTACTCACCCGTCACGATCTCCTGCTTTTACCAAAGTCTGATGTGGCGAAGTTTTCATTTTATGAACGGTTTTCTATTTAACAAAGTTAACATCGAGTATTATAGGTTATAGTAAACAACAATAGCTATACAAGTGATAGCGTTTCTCCTTTCATTACATTTGTGATTATGTCGAACTATTTTACACTTCTTTTGCATTAACACTGCACAGTTGTATTTTAAAGTTTAATACTGAGTTCCGTTTATATTTTTGTTTACAGTTTAAGAACTTACTTAACTAACAGCACAGCCAAATCAAAATTTATCTATACATACATATATACAGTCATTGAACTGTTTTACCTTATGCCGGCAATTCAAGAAGCTTTATACATGCTCAAATAATTATAAGGATGCAGAAATAAAGTGAGTATGGAATCAAGAATCAACGGAGCTTTGCAGCTTTTTTTTATAAGTAGCTCAATTTCAAAAAGTCTAAATATCTAAGTACAAAAAAAAGTAAAAAAGATTTTTAACTTACATTATTCAACAATGCTTTTAAAAAATCTAAAGAAAGAATCTACAGGTTGTGGATGCGATTTCGGCTTCGTTCTTTCCGAGCTTTCAAGTCTTCTTATCCATAATAATTGCGAGAGTACCTGTCAAGTAGACGATTTAAAAACAGTACCTACTATATTAGAGATAGGGAGTTGCCTCGAAAAAACGCCTGCAGAGATGAGGATTAACCATCAGACCATCGCATATACATACTGTTTGAATTTCGCGGTTGTATCGATGGACTCTGAAAAGCTGAAAATTATAAAGATCTTCGATGATTGGCTCCAGTTGACGGAATATCATTTGTGGAAGAGGAGAAATAAGCAACAGCTTTCTTTTTCTTTAACCCGATCTCTCTCGCCCATGCAGTGCTCGAATCGAACACCTTTTACTTGCTCTCATATACATATGTTGTATGTGTATATATATATATATATATATATATATATATATATATATATA
>JAPYZE010001794.1:0-23610 GCA_030522805.1 Leptomastidea abnormis | reverse complement strand
AGGAGTCTCGCGTTGCTTACGGAGGTGTAAGCAGAGAAAGCATCGATGGTTGCTGGACGGTCAGGTCCAGTCGGTGCGAATAAACGCCCCGTAACAAAACTCATAAATTTTCAAATCAAAACAAGTATTAAGTTATCGTAAATACATAAGTAAAATGAAAGAAAGACTTTTGATTTCAAAAGTACTTTGAAATATTTAATATTCGATATTTGTTTTTCTTTCAACATAAGTGATAGCGATTTGAATCAAATTATCTGCATTTATTACGTAAATAGTAATTACTATTAAAAAAAAAAAAGAGTAAAAAGTCTATAAAAATGTTTGTAGCCAATAAAAATAAAGACGAGTATACACATTTAATAAGTCATTCAATTAAAACTTATAACTTTCTAATGATAAGTAATAGATCGAAAAAAAAATAGTAATATAATAAGCCATTTCTATTTACCGAGAAATTAAAATAACTAGAACATTATCGAAAAATTGAAAGATGATATTGTTAAATGTGTTATTTAAGAAAGCCCCCCAACTTTATCTATTGCATAATAAAAATAAACAAACAAATTCTTAAGTAACCATAACAATATAATATTTATAGAGAAAAATAGAAGAAAATTCAAGATAAATTGGGTAAGGATATAAGAAAAATAAAACTTATATTTTAATGCAAATATAATAAATTTATTGTAGTGTTCATGATGATAATGATATATAACAAGTGTATTTAAAAAAGAAAAAAAAACAACAACAACGATTTACAGAAGATAATCAGAATACGTATAATCCTGATTTTTAAAAAATTTACACTATTGTACAGATGTCGTATTACGTATTATATAATAAAAAAAAATTACTATTTTACAGTTAAAATCTAACCGTAATAAGTTAATGGTGCTGGATGAGCAGCGTAGGCGAATGGAGCAGCAGCAGCAGCATAAGTCAAAGGTGCTGGATGTACACCGTAAGCTACAAAGGAAAAACATATTTTTGTCAAATAATTATTCAACATTGTTACGTAAAAAGAATTAACAATTATCAATCTCTTTGTTTGCTAATTTCAACATTTCTTTTAAGATTATCGCAAACAGTCAAATAAGTAATAAAACGTTCAATTTTTTAATTATATAATTTTAATAAATTTAATAAAAAAAAAGAAAAGAAAAAAATTTAATTAAAAATAAATAAAAAATTACTCGTACTTAATAATTAAAAATAAAAAAAAAAAGAAATTATACATACCTTTAACTACTGGTGCAGCAGCATAAGCAAGAGGAGCAGCAGCAGCATAAGTGGTATAACTGGGAGCCACAGCAACTGCAGGTGCAGCAGCCAGGAAACCAGGCTTGGGTGCGGCAAAGGCACAGGCAACAAGAGCCAAAAATACAGCGAGCTTGAACATTTTGAAGCTGAGTGTGTGTGTGTTTTTGTTTTAGATTTAGTTGTTACAGCTTCTTCGAGTCTGAAGCGATTGATGCTCAGCTGAGATTCGGTTGGACTTTTTATAGGTAAGTGAGCACCGCCGAAACTATACATATATATATACGATAACGCGATCGCTATCTGATTTACGTTGTTATACTGCAGCGGAACGAGGAGTGGGATTTATGAGAGAAAGAAAGAAAGAAAGAGTCAGGGCCAAGGATCATATATTCGGTTTTTTAGGCGAGTGGCAAGTTTATAATGTTATTGCTTTGTGTGTTGCGACATATATATAGACCGTAATGTTGTTACCTTATACACTGACGATTCATGGCAATGGAAGAACGATTTCGTGATGGTTAACGATTGTGCGAGAGTGTATATAAATATGTGTGCAAGATCGCTCTCGGATAGCTTGACCAGGACTTGCGCTATTTCGTATACATACATAATACGAAATGAGAATAGCAAAACTCGATTGGCTAATTTTTTTTTTTTTTGTCGTTTTGCCAATTTGCAAATTTGGGCGTTTTCTTTTTTTTCTGTCTTGAAATTTTTGTGATTTATATTTTAAAAATGCATAAGGATTATGTATTAATTAAAGGTGTGTAGATTTATACATCGATACTTGATACTTTTTTTTTCTTTGTCTGTAATTTACTTTCATTGTCATCGACATCGTTATAATATATATTGAAAATAATAATAATACGTATTTTAACGAGATCTAAAATTGAACAATTTTATTTAATAATACATATTAAACGTTTTTCAATGTAATCTCTCTTTTCTCTCTCTCTCTCTCTTTTTTCTCTCTTGCTCAGCGCAGTGTCGAAGTTACGTAATAATAAAAAATCATAGGAGATTAACGGTCTCTTCTTCATAGCGATACCAACAGCAACGCGCATTCATTTAACGACGCAATCAATTATTCTCATTAAAACGTATAGTCCGAGAGTTCCCAAACATCAGAGCAGAAAACAAGAGAAATAAAGAAAGACAGAGAGAAAAAGTATTGTTAAAAAAATTAAAAGGAGATTTTGTGAAAATCCATATCTATATAGGTATATGTGTATCTGTTTATTGAACCTTATATTATACTCTTGGTACGTAAATTGTGTGACTTTTGAATGTGTATAGATATATGCAAGATGATGATGATGATGATGATGATGATGATGATGATGATGATGATGATGGAAGAGGCTGTGAGTGTATATAGATGATGTATAGGCCAATTGCGTATGTATGGTGTTACACAATATTCTTGCACGACAGAAAGCTACCTACTATAGGCTGTGTGTGTGTGTCTGTGTGATATTGGGATAAGTAGATTACGCGTAATATATCATATCTTTCTCTCTTAAAGCATCTCTCGTTTAATTGAGATAATTGATTAAAAGTTGAAAATCTTTTTAAAAGGTTATGAAGCTGAAAAATAATTAAATTTTTCCTAGAATACTTTATTTCTCTACACCTACGCATCTTTATCTGTAATATTGTCATTCATCAAAATATATTTTTTTATGTCATTTTGTATGCAGATTGCTTGTTGTTAAAAACGTTATATCAATTTTTTTCTGAAGATTACAAAAAAAAAAAAAGGAATTTAGATTAAGTTTGATAAATGTTTAACTAACCTTCAAACAATTTTTTTTTATTTATTTTTTATTATTTACATGACAATCTATGAACTTGATGCAGCATAAATTAATATACAAGTACCTATATATATATGTGATATAACAAAAAACAAAATTGTCAGATCTTAGACGATACTTCACGTATAGTTACATCAAGTAGATATAAAAAAAAAAAAAAAAAAAAAAAGAAGAAAATAAATAACCGATCATATTTATCGAGATATATATAATAATATAAATTATGCGAGAATAATGTCGATAAAGGCGAACAACAATAAAGTCGAGATTACCTATTAATAGAACCTACGATCATTCTCTCGCATATACCTATTAAATATATAATATATATTTTTGATTTACGGATATACAGGCACAGGTTAAAAATCAAGATAATATATAAAAGATCGACAAATGTATAATATAATTTATAAGCACGTAATATACGAAAGATATATAGGCGCTTAAAAGGCGTCACAGCACTAATCTCGTTCAATCAATCTTTTGAACATCAGTTCGTCCGTTATTGGTAATAGATTAGTTAGCACGTGTACGTGTATGTTCGTATAAATACCCTGAGGCTGATTTTGAAGTATAACGTATTTAAACGGAAAATATATATATATATATATATATATATATATATATATATATATACCCCTCTTCCTCACGCCTGCGGCAACAGCACCTTGAGACTTGAACAAAAAAAAAAAAAATAAATAAAACTAGACACTGAACCTTGACAATCGCTATAGGAATATAGAAGAAAAGCGAGGATTATCGTTTTGCCGTGTATAGTGAAGGGCGGAGGAGTTGTAACGTTATATGTAGATACAGCGTGACGTTGATTGCGCTGGTCAACTATATATATATATAGGTATAGGTATATGGGTGTATACCTTCACGCGCTTTCACGTAAGAGATCCTTGGCTCAATATTGTCGTAGTAGCCGTAGTCGTTGAGACGAAGCGAGGTCCCCTCCCGAAAAATAAAACGAGTATAAAAGCCAGTGCGCACAAGACGAGCCAGCATTCAATACGCACCTTGTGCCTCTCCTCTGTATACACAGCAGTGTTTATAAGCAAGTATAGTAATCTAAATCAAAAAACAAATCAAGATGATGTTCAAGCTCGCTGTACTCTTGGCCCTTGTTGCCTGTGCCTTCGCTGCACCCAAGCCATCATATCTCGCTGCTGAGCCCTTGGTAGCGGCAGCTCCAGTAGCTGTAGCCCACAGTGTACCAGTTGCTACCAGCTACGCTAACACCTACAAAGTCTCGGTCAAGAGTCCGCTGATCGGTTATGCGCCTGCTGCTGCTGCTGTCTATTCGCCCTACGTAGCATCACCCTATGCTGCTGGTTACGTTTCGCCTTATGCTGCTGGCTACGCTTCGCCATACTATGCTCATGCAGCGCCTGTAGCTTATTTGTAAATTGTAATATATTATTATAGACAATTCATTATATAGTTTTATTTTATATGTATTTACAATGTTGTCTTCAATTTGATAATTTTTTGTACAATAGTGGTAATTTTGTGAAATGTTCTTCATAGTACCCGCTTTAATATTATTAATATTATAATTATTATTATTATTATGTCGTCGACGTTGTTTAATTTAAATGAAATTTTATTACACTTGTTAAATTTTATTACTATTTATATCACTGGTTCATTACAATAAACTTTTTTTAATTGCAATAAAATACATGATTTACTTTTTTTAAATTCCCTCAACCACACATTTTAGAATTCCTTTTTTATATTAAGATGTTGAGATTTTTTATATTACTGAATGAAATTATAATTGCATAAAAAAGATTGATCCTATCAAAAATATCATATAAAAATAAAAAATTGTTTAAATTCAATAAAAATAATTTGATAAATAAAATGTCAAACTTGTTTATTTTCATCGTAAATTACATTTTTCAATAAAAATTAAGTATTCTTCATCTTTTTACTTTACTTGAAATAAAAAAAAAAAAAAAAATTCTTAAACCTGCAAATTCACCGATCCTCACGTACATTTCGTTTTTGTCCACATACACACAGTATATAATATATGTATTGCATAGGATCTTATACAACTACGTCAACGGAGCTCGTTAGCGCGTGCTAAAAACGCCCAAGTCGTTATATGCAGAGCACATAGGAGTTCGCGAATTTTCAGTATGCAGATCACGCCTCACCTGACTCGCCCTCTCTCTCTTATTGCAATTTGTAAATATCGCTTTCCAAGTTCTTTGACTCATCAGCACCAAATACTTACTATGTTACTACGTCTATGTCGTTTTCTTCTTGGATTACGTTTTTTTTTTTTTTTTCATAATTATAATAGGTTGCACAAAGTGTATATTTTATTATAATTTTTATTTTGAGGTGCAAGAATAATATAGGAAAATTGATGAATGTTTATTTTCTGTAGGTAAGACCTTGCCTATGTAAATATTATACGTTGAAAAAACAAAGTGAACTTGTTCTTCATCATATTAGAATCTTGTACCTTGATCATGCACGTAACTGTTACGTTGGAAAATTATTACAAAATCTTAAGATACTATTGCACACGAATGTATTGTCGAGTAGTTAACGATGCCCTTTTGATATATATGTAGAAAAACAAAATTATATATTAATTATTTGTATAGACCATGAGATCAGGTGAGTAATTGCGTATTGATGACTAGCTAAAAAAAAATCTTTGTCAAAATTTTCAATTCAATTCAAAGTATTTTAAAATTTTCCTTCTCACGATCGTTATTAAACATACAAAACAAACGGCTTTTATTACGACAATTGCACTTGCGATGGAGATTTTTTTTTCTTTTTAAATTGCGTAATACGAAAAAGCGCAACCAACTGAGCAGCCTCGACATAAGTACATTTTAAGCGTGACCTTTAGATTCAAACAAGAAGTATAGTGGTAAAATGCGCGAGATAAAAAAAAAGAAAGAAAAAAAAGGAAGCGGGACCCTACTTGTTTGCTTGAACTTGTGAAAGAGCAATATATGCGAGTACCTATAACGTTTCCTCGTGGCGCCGGAATGATTGACAGCTCTCTTGAATAAAAAAAAAAAAAAATGATTCCAAAAAGCAGTTATGGATTTCATTGACGAAATATGCTCGCGTCGTTTTATAAGTAACGTATAAATATCGAGAAGAAAAGATAAAATAAAAAATAACGTGTTGTGTGCGCCTACTCGAACGGATGCGGAGATCCGTGATTGCCCTTATCCAAAGCGAGTTGCTGGTATACGGGGGAAGAGAGAGAGAAAAAGAGGTATATTGCTTGCGGAGAGGTATGCGCTCATGTCGACGCTCCAGCTCAAGGTGGTCCACTCCATTATCTTCTTTTTGCGCTGACGCATGTGATCCTTTAATGAATGCTTCGGTACTTATTTATACATATATCGCTAGCTACGCGGATGTGCTTTAGTTTTGGAATTTTTAGATTATTTATGTTGAGAGAGAGAGGTGGGTGGAGATAGAGATGATAATGAAAAAAAAATATATTAATGAAAAATTGATTGGATGTGTGTGTGTGTGTGTGTGTGTGTGTGTGTGTATGTTTGGTTTTGGAGATTTGACGAGAAGCGGGAAGCTACTTGTCATTCTTTTTTATTTTTTGTATATTATACTGTTGGGATCAAGTTGTTTCTTTTTTATATATATATTTTTTTTTTATTTTTTGCTTTTAATTTTCGTGGCAATTATATCTCTCGTATGGTGTATATAGTGTTACAGTTATTTCGTTTCTGAGGCAACGAATTTTGTAATTGGTTATGCAAATTTATGCGCTCGCTAAGAAAATATATGTATGACGATTGTGTTTTGTGTATATTTATGTGTTGATTTGTTTTTTATGTTAATTTTTTTGCTTTATCACTTGCGATGTTTATATATTTATTCTGACCATTTTTTTTTTTATAATTGAATGCAGTATAGTTTATTCAAAATATTTTACGAACTATAAAAAGCATTATTTTGAACGATTTATATTTTTAAATATAAATTTTAGCAACTTTCTCACTTATTTTTTTTGTAAAACTTTACTATACATTTCACTTTTCGCAACTGTTTTTTTTTGTGAATACCAAATTATTAGCGTAACGTGAGAAAATCAGCAACATTTACGATTGCTTAAACAGTCACCAACTGAATGTTAAATAATTGAATTATTTCAAAAAGACATTCGATAATAAAATAATAAATTTGGACTAATTAGGTGGTCAATGAAAATATAAATAAATGAGTATGCAAAATTAAATTTTAATTTAATTCAATTACGTCATACAAAATACGCATAATACATATTAGGTATTAATTTTGTTATCGAATAATTAAATATAGTAACCACTTCTAATTTCATACAAATAAAACTTAAAAGCATTTGTATGTTAAATTTCACACGAATGAAAAATAAATGTCAATAAGTCTAATCTTTCATAAATTGACAGAAACCACAATTCAAATTTAAAAGTCAATAAACCACACTCATCCAATTCAAATAGAAATTCCTCTATATTACGATTTAATTTAAAATTCAGCTCACTTGTCAGAAAAAAAATCAAAGGAATTTGACATTCGTGAATAAAAATGTAATCCCCCCCCAAAAAAAAAAAATCGTTCACGAATCTCGCTTATTAACCGATCGTTTGTTTTCAGCAAGCATTTTTCGTCTTTTGTGTCCCCTCAGCGATGTGTATATATATATATAGGTTGAACTTAAGGATATATCTGCAGAGAAGGAGAAGAAGAAAAAAAAGAAGGAGGTGGGGATGAGTCCGGGAGTGATATATACTCTAAGTGTATAGTGGTACGTAGTGGTACACGCCCGAACACCGTAAATCGAAAAGTGAATGCTCTCTCTCTCTCTCTCTCTTACTCTTGCTCCTTACTTTTAGGGAGACCTGCGTCACGAGGAAGTTGTTTGTATCTATAGGTATATATGTATAAATGTATAGTGGCTTCGAGTGGCTCTGAAACGAAGGTCTTTGGCTTTTTATTTGGTATGGTATATGTGCATAGGGAATATATCTCGCGGCTACTATATAAACCTCGTACCGACGCTTCGATCGGCATACACTCTCAGATATTCACTTCGCTCAACAGCAGCAGCAGCAGATTTACTTATATCTCCAAAAAATCTAAATCAACATGTACAAGCTTGTAAGTTGATAGAAATTATAAAAAGTTATTCAATTTTTTACAGAAAATTTTTATTAAAAATTTATTTAATTTTTACAACAACAACAACAACAACAACAATAACAATAATAAACATTAATTTAACAGGTGGTACTGTTCGCGTTGGTGGCCGCAGCCACAGCCAAACCAGGACTCCTTGCTCCAATCCTCGAGTCCCGGTCGACTCTCGTGGGCGAGACAACCGTAGAATCTCACGGCAACTCCGTAGTGCACGCAAGTGCCCCAGTGGTAACCAGCTATGCCGCTCCAGTAGTAGCTGCCGCTGCTCCAGCAGTCGCCGCAGTTCCAGCCGCCGCAGCTGTCTTTGCTGAAAAAACAGTCGAAGCTCATGGAAATTCAGTAGTCCATGGTAGCGCGCCAGTCATCACTGGCTATGCTGCTGCTGCTGCTGCACCGGCACCTGTATTCACCAACTATGCCGCACACGCGCCTGTTCTTAGCTACGCTTCACCTTACTATTACTTCTAAGATACGTCGAGAACATTTTTTTAATCCATCATCATTGACACGTGACCTTGATGCTTTTTTTTTTTAGTTGATGATTATAGATAGTCGTATCGAGTTATGTTGTGGTCACTTGTTAGTGGACCTTCGTGGAAATTTGACTATACTTGCTTGCGCTTCATTGATATCTCGAATGATGTAATTTTTTTCTTTTGGATGATGCTCGAGTATTATAACATTTGTCGAGGATTTTTCATTTGGGTTATTGGGTTTTTAATTGGGTTTATTGGAAAATCCTGCGGTGAATAATATAAGATCGAGTTTTTTTTTTCTCTTAACGTGTGTCATATTTTCATTATTCATATATTTTTTTTTGCTCTTACGTTCGATTGACGTCGCATGTAATAATGTAAATGATTTTTTTTTTTATTATTTTCAACTTCGTGATATGTTTATTTTTTATATCTGTGAACATGTTTTATGTACTACCTATGTCTTGACTGAAATTTTGTTAAGTAATAAAATACAATCTTTTTTACACTATAATTTTTTGTTGTTATATATTTACCATTACCTTCTTACCAATTTATTAATTTTCATAAAAATAAGAAGAAATTCGATCGATTCAATTAAATTTCTTTATGAATTTAATGACGCAGCATAAATTGTATATAGGGCAGAAAGTGCTTGGCTCAATATATAAGCAGGTAAGAATCCCTTGCACAGATCAGTATTCACATGAGTTCAAGTACTTGAAGTTGTGCTGAAGATGTTGTTAGTGAGTAAATAATTCCGAATAGTATTGTATTCTTCAAATTTAATTTAAAAGGTTTAAATTTTTTAAAAATCATATTTTATGCATAGTATAATCTAATCTTACTGTCAATCATCGTAATCGTCAAATCTAATGCGCCTTCGCTAGTCAATAATCCTGGCATCACAAAATCTACAACTCAAAATAAATTACATGAAATTACCTCTACTCAAGCTTCTAAATCACCCAAAAATCTCAGTCCTTTTGATGAAAAATTACATATGAGCATTGCCACACCATTTGGTCATCACGGAGGAGGTTTTCCTGGAGGACACGTCGGTCAGAACGTCTACCCTCAGCACTTACCAAATCCATTCTTGTAATATTTTCTTCATAAACATTGCTATCATTATTATTATCCAGCAAAATTTTTTTCAAACATTTTTTCAAATTCTTCCAGATGGTTTCCGCCCAGTCCATCACCTTCTTATCAACCCATTGCACCAATTACACCATCTTACCCAGCTCCACCTCCACCTCAAATAGCTCCAGCTCCAACAGCTCCTGCGCAGGTCGTGGTACCTTTTCTACCTGCGGTAGCGCAAATATTTAACGATCTTTTTTGGATGCCGCTTGAACATCTACTTATCAATGTGCCACAAGCTTTATTTCACTTGCCAAAACCTGCGGAATGAAAGAACTTATGGAGATTAATTTTTTGTTTTAATTGTATCATGATATGAAATAAATCATTTTTTAATAATTACATATTATTTTTATTACTTACCTCTGGTTTAAACCTTATTTCTATAAATAATCTTTAATAAACACTAAAGAAGTTATTTATATCCCATGTAATTTATACAGGTCTTAAAGCTAAATTTTTACAATTATTTTCAGTCAAATTTGTCATTTCACATCTTTATTCATAATTATCAATAACAAATTAATTAAAATATAATCTGTAAAGTGAATTCAAAATTGCAATAAGAGAAAAAAAGAACGAGATGAAAAATTCAAGGCTCAGGTGAACGAACCCGCATGGTGTGTATATAATACGTAGTTAATGACCTTAGAGAATTCATTATTCCAACACCCAACGTTACCCATCAATCTTTCACGCATAGCAAATTTACTATCTGCAATTTTTTTTTTCTCTCTTGTTCAAAAAACTCTTTCAAAAGGGACGTTATTAAAGTCTTATAAAACACACGTGTGCAGTAGTGTAATAGTCACGCAATATACAAACACAAATATAAATCACGCCGCCTCCGCTACGTATTCCTATAATTTATTAAAAAAGAAAAAATAAATAAAAATTTTCACCTAAGAATAAAAAAAATCGACCTTGATAATTCAAGTCTTAAAACCAACGATATACTAGTTTACCATGGATATAAGGTAATATAAACTCTTATTGGCATACAAGAAGAGTAAAAAAAGAAGAAAAGAAAAGTAAAAGAAAAAGGAAAGTATGAGACGAGTCGAGCACGAAAACAGCATTAACCGCATGGTGTAAAGGAGAGAAGCACCAAAGCAATTGATAAAGCGCAGATAGGGGTACATACACAACCTCTTCTTTCTTTCTTTCTTTCTTTCTTTTTCTCGTAGCAAAAGGGAAGAAAATATTAAAACAAACTGCAAAGCGGCTATATGCTTGTACATACTATAACTGCGTAATATCTTGCAGAGTCTAGCCAATCAGCAAGCTGCAGTTGCAAGCATAGCTTTGCAAATAAATCAAGCACTATAGAAACCACCACCACAGACTCGATCGTCGACCTTTTAACAGCGACCGATAGCTTATAAGCTTGCCGATTCGCATATGTGCTTAACTCGAGTTATGTGTGTCTGTGTGTGTATGTGTGTCTGTGTGTGTGTGTGTGTGTGTGTGTGTATGTAGGAGAGGTTCTCTGTGGACCTATAAGTGCTTCCAGTCCATCTGAAATGTATATGTATACTATTTCAGTGGCGTATGAGGAAAATTGAAGCTCCCTTTTCCTTAATGTTGATCGGATTAATAATTTTAATGGACACAAAATTAATCATATTTTTCTTAAATAACGTACAAGCTAATTTAAAATTAATTTTCAAAATGATTTATTAAGACAATTATTTTTTTATAATTAATTAAAAAATCACAATGGATTCAATTTAAAGATTTTAAAAAATAATTATCGCATGAGTATAGATAACACACCAGACATAAAAGTAAATATATATATTGTATATATCTAGCATCAGGCGCGCAGTATACTCATCATAAACGATAACATACTAGCAAATAACTTGGTACGGCCCCTTTCGCAGGAGACGTATGAAGAGACGGTCCTGGCAAAGGGAGGAGAGTTGGACTATACACACACATAGTTATAGTTATAGGACGAGTTGAAATTTAGTTTTCTTTTTTTTTAACGAATCCCACCGGAAAGACTACAAATACAGGTGAACGCATCGCTTGCGCTTCATACTACATCGCACTGCCTACCACGCTTCGTTAATATAATATATATATATACATACGGTTTTTAGAGTTTTATAAAATATACTTCTTTTTTGTTAACCACAATGCTTAAAATTGTAAGTTTATTTATTATTTATTTTAAATTAATTATAGAAAAAAAATTTTAATGTTGCATTGATTATAACAATTTACTTTTTTTTTTTTTTTTTAATATTAGTTAATGCTGTTCGTCGTTTGTGGCTTAGCACAATCCGAGCCTGACAAGATTAAAATTAAAGTTGAAACATCTCAAACACCAGCATCTACGGAAAAACTTACTCCTCTGTATGCACCGCTTCCAGCACTTGCTATACCACGTTTTGCAGTTCAATTAGCGGTGAGTAATAAAAAAATATTTTATATGTACATCTTGATTTACTAGATCATGACTTAAGTAGATAAGTGCCGAGTTTGGTAAGACACATTACGGAAATAGTGATTTTTTTTTTAATTATTTTTTTTTTCGCGATGATAAATTTTATTGTTTTGATGAATTAAATAAATAATTATTAATTTTATTATGAATTTTTGTAGTTTCCAATTCCACAAGTGGCATACGCTTATGCGGCACCAGTCAAAGTTGCGGCGATTCCTTCAACTTACACGGTCGAGCAGAGTGGCTACACGATTACTTATACGTGAATGAATGAAAACGATCGTCGGTAATAGCTTACCATCGGTTGAACACAACCGATTTAATATCAGATAAAAAAAACATCGTTTCAATAATGTATCGATCATTGATAAATTTACTTTTTATACTACCTTTTTATTATTTAGATATCTTTGACAATTTAATCTTGAATTTTTTTATTAGACTCGTTACTATAATACATGTACTTTTATAAATTTAATAAATTATGAAAATTACATAAAATTTGTTGATTTTATTTTGAGATTTAAATATTCTATGATTTTTATCCTTTTTCTTTTACCCTTTTTAATATTTATTGATGCTACGTAACAATTAGACAAAAATGATTGTTTACTTGATCATCATTATTTTTCACCATTTCTATCAAATTTTTGTAATCTAAAAAATTACTCTTAAATTTCATAAATTTCAATGTAAGCAAAGATTTGTATAAAATATGAAAAGTCCTACAGAAGAGAGAAATTTCTCGCATATAAACATAAAAGACCAATGAATTATAAGTGTAGACAAAAGTTGTCTCTCCTTTTTTAGGGACGTAGGCGTGTATATCCTAAATCCATAAGCAAAGTTTCACGTTTCTATTATAACAGTAGCTTGAGATTTGCGAAACTAATACGCTTTTCTCTTAATAAATTTCGCGTAAACATATATAGCTACTCGAGGCCAAGTGATATAGGTATAAATATCGCTTTAAATTTTCAATATTTTTAATTATCCTTCTCAGCTTCCAACTTTAATGGAAAGTCACACATATTTGAAGAAAAAAAAATTATATAAATTTTTTCCTAACAAATAAAAAAAAAATCATTAAAGTTGTCTTAAAACTCTTCACTTTAATCTAAAATCTTATTTTTCAACTTGCCAGGAGCTGAGCACTTTAAGAGACACTTACGCACAAGCAATTGCTCTTTCTCTCTCTCTCTCTCTTTCCCTAACGTTCTTCACGTGCGTTTGAGTCTTCCAATAACATCTAAAAGCAAAACCGCAAGTTTATATTGAGTGAGTATGGTCTCTACGAGAGGGAAAGTGCTTGTACCAAAGACTTTCTCTGGTGTGTATATACCTGCTAAGACTTTTAATACAAGTTTGTATGTAAACATATACTCACACGGGAGACACGTTGAGACATCGATTAGTATGCCAAATGTGTCGCTCTTACATTATGTAAGTCTGACCGAATATTATAGGTATATATACCGGTCCACAGTCAACTTGAAAAAAAAAAAAAACATAAATGTGTGCCTCAAGGTAAATTGGAAGATGGGTCAACTGGTTCTTCTCGTTTGATTATGTACACGTGATTATTTTTTTAGCTTCATTCATCAATGAAATGATTATTCCATGAATTATCTTTTATTTTGTGTAAAATTTTTTCTGGAGAACATATTTTTATGAACTATTAGATTTAATAACAGAAATAATAGTACATAAATGTGGTCAATAACGTACTAATAACGTACTTTTTTTTTCAACTGACATATTTTTCCGACAATATAAGTGTGATATTTTTCATAATTCACACGTTAATTTTCTTCTATCTCAATATAAAAGTAAAAGAAAATTCTCGGCTTTTATATTCATTTCCTCAATCAATTCTGTTAATGCAGCAATAAAATAATCATAAAAATATAATGTATTAGTAATAACAACAATAATAAAAAAAAGAAAAAAATTAAGAACGAGAACAGTTGGACGAGACTCTACAAAAGAGATTCTCAATAAAAAAAAGAAGGTTCAATATAAGTGCGATATAGAGACAGTGTCGATGTACGTTAATTCTTCAAATAGGTCAAGACATAGGCTTAACTTACCACCTCCCCCCACTTTACCAAGTAGCAACTGCATTACTGCACAAAATTTCCAGATTACAAAAGCGGGAAAATCCCCGTTGTGCAACTATAACTATCTATCTCTCGCGAACGAAGGCATATCGATTTTAAACCTCTCCTTAGTGCAATAAACTTGGGTTTCCCATAAATTTTTTTTTTATTATTATTATTTCAGCCTATCCTTCCTTGTTACTGCAGTTGTAATGAAATATTAACGTTTTAAAATGGAATGTGGTAGTCGAGATACAAACATAACAACTACAAAATTTTATTTATTAATATTATTATTAATGTGCTTAAATTAGATATTTTTAAACGATTAATTAAAAACAATTTTAAAATAACATTTATATCGATATCTTAAAATTTTCTTAAAAAAGCAACAACATTTTAATCGAACAAGATAGGTATCAATGACCGACTAACTTTTTTTTTATGCTTGAACTATCTCGCGATACGAAAGATTAGATTATTTTAAAATTGCAGTTGAGAACCTCAGTATGTAATATACATACATAAGAAGCCCTCCTCGAAGTGCTGACGTCCAAAGAGCTGAGACGAAAAGAAACATCCTCGGAAGCAGATACTTTCTCCCGGATCCTCGAAAACCCTAGACCGTAAACCCCGAATGTATATATAAGAGTTCAAACCACAATCTGATGACTATTGTGTTTAAAATTTTATTTTAGGTAGTTTTTGTTTATAGGTTGAATTTCATCATGTGATGCTTCGTTAAATAGTTACCTTTATTGAGTTGAATTTATTTAACCCCCGGAAATAATTGATAAATAATAAATGTTTTATATCATTAATATAATAATTTTTTTTCTAAGAAGAGAAACTATATTTGAAACATTGACTCAATATAATAATTTATGTCATTTTCGATACTTCATTTATATACGCGCGAACTCTTTGACTTTATGTATATACATGTACAACTATCGTAAAGGAAAAGAAAGTTTCTTTTCGCGCGTATATACATAAATATACATAAGACGACTAAGACACGTGAAGAAAGACTTTTTTTACACACACACACATATATATCTTGTATTTTATATTATATGGATGAGTAAAGAAAAAAATTTCCTTTGTTACGTGTCACTGACTTTTGAGCCCTTTGTTCTCCAGGCGAACATTTTCAATTATTTAAACGATAAAAAAATCACCAAACTAAAATAATAATTTGATAATAAAACGTACGTAACAACATAAAACGTACAAGATCAATATGACAAAATGCATACCACAAAAAAAGGATATAATTACCAAAAAAGATCGGTAATTCTCGCCTCTGTAGGCATATAGGTACCTAATACCTGCCTATTACCATCATTAAAATAAACAAAGCGCATCGTCACAATATTGGATCCCGCACCTAATGATGAGAGACATACGCCATCATCGAGAGACAATCGCACAGATATTCCTCCCCCATCCATACATATTATTACATAATCGATCCCTGGCTAATGGTTGAGCTACGCAATTTTCATCTCTTGAATATGCATACAAGAGTATCCGGATTGTGTGTCTCCTGTAGTGTAACATCTCCCTCGAACGAGAGCGATGTTAGTTCACCAATGACGTCAGGAGATACAACGACTACGACGACGACGACGACGACGACGACAAATATGTATACAGGGGAGGAGAGCTGTGAGGTAATAATCCGTCTCTGTATATATACTACTGGGCTACTCTTGCTTGTGTGCTGTGGGTTATGTAATAATCAAGGAGGGATGAGGTACATGGTTTCGAGGAAACCGCTGTCTCTCTCCCTCTCTCTCTTTTGGGTTATTGAAGAATCGTTTTGGTGGTAAAAGAGAGAATATCAAGGTCCAAGTTGACGATAAAGCTCGTTTTTGTGTATTATAGTGTAGAGGATTTCTTGGATATTGTTTCGTTATATGTAATATATCAGAAAAACCCCTTGCGACATTGTTGTTTTTTGTTGATTATGTTTTATTTTTTTTTTTTTTTTAAAATATGTCATATTTGAGTTTTTTTTTAATTAGAAAAAACTTTCTTGAAGATGACAAGGTTATATCAAATGCATTTACCATTTGATATTTTATATGCACTGTACGTGTGATGAATGACAGTTGTTATGTACAGATAAAGGTCTAACGTATTTTTAATTGATACTAATTAATTACATTTGGATCTTATAATTTTTTAGTGTAATATAGATCGAATTTCAAAATTTTAACGTATTGATTACACTCGATACTTTTATAACAGTATTAACGTCATCGATTACATACAATATGAATTTGGTAATCATTTTCCTGTTATAATTAACAATCAATTTCTGGTTGAGAGCTGTGAGAGAAAGACAAAAGAGGGTAAGACAACAATTATATTGAACAATTGACGACAATAAATAAATAATTATTTAAATGCTCAATAAGAAAAAAGGATTATTGTACCAAACTCTTTAAATTGACAAAAAGAACAAAAAAATTAATTTAATAATCGTTAACCCCTTATCAAATAAATTATACACAACTATTAAAAAAATTTCCAAAACAAAAATAATAATCAATGCATTAAAAAACAAAGCTCATAAAATACAAGAACTAGAAAATTAGGAAATTCCAAATTTTCCCAAATCATAATTACGTTAGAGTGAAGACAGAGAAAGAAATAAAGAAAGAAAGAGACCTATGAGCGCAACACTTTCATTAATGCTTTGACGCACATAGAAAAGGGGCACAGAGTGGGGCTAATCAGAAGGTGAAAAAAGCCAGGAGTTTACACTCCAACTACAATTGGCTAGAAGTGGAAAGGAAGAAAATAAAAATGAAAAAAAAAAAAAGGAAGGTCCGGCTTTACGGAGGTATAACGCTGAAAGGTGAGTCATTACAATGTATAAGCCCCACTATGCAGCCTACAGTGTATAATACATACGGGTGCGCTCCTCGTGTGGGAGCAGCCACAAGTCGCCCTACCCCGGCATCTACAGCATCCCCATAGGTAGGCCCCCCGAAGTATATAAGTTTCGGGAGCGTCAAGCAAAAGCTCAGAGTGTACGAACGATTCGTTGTGGTGTGTAGGTATATATATATATATATATATATATATATATATACGGTGTGGAGAAAGTGAAAGACTCTCGTGAAAACCAAACCCAATGCGAGATTGAACGTATATATAATACCTCGCACGGGCTCAGGATTCATATATATATATACATAGACTTTTTACAGGAGTTGCGTGTGCTTCTCTTACGCGAGAGGATAGTTTGTGTGTTGACTACAGAAGACCGGCCGGTATGTTTTTTTTTTTAAATTAATAAATTATTAAAATTTAATAGTTGTATATTGAGTTTGAAAAATTTTATCAATAAATAATTGATTTTGAAATTAACGTTATTGTAGCTCTAGAAATGTCATATTATTCGATAACAATTATTTTTTTATTTTTTTTTGAAAAATTGTATTAAAAAGACTTGTAAGTATAGTTTATACTTAATTTATAAATTAACTTTAGAAATTGAATTTTAAAGAGACGAGGTAGAGATTAATTTTCTTATCAATCATAAGAAAACACAATACAACTCAATGATTTCACGCCCTACTGACTTTAACGACTTTCTCTTTTCATTTTTGCTTGCCAAAAGATCCTCAATCTGTATAACTAGTTGCTTATAAATTACCACATTAGAATATTTAAGATATAAGCATCGATTGGAACAATAATAATTTTTATTTTTTATTTTAACCGATAATTTTTATTTATTGATAGTTGGTATCACCTACGAATAAAAAATTACTTTTTAAAAAAATTTCTTAAATTATTTTTATAGAAATTCTCACATTATCATAATTGAAGCATCAATTTTTAATTTATACATTATTAATACAATATCAACTTTAAAACTTTCTTGACAATATACTGATTACATAATTCATTCGAACACAAACATCAAACTTAAAAGAAAAGAAAGAAAGAAAAAAAAAACACAAAAAACATGTTAAGGTTGCAATGACCGGTGAAAAGGAAAGGCGCGCGCGTGTGTGTGTGTGTGTGTGTGTTGTGCCATTGTGCATACTAAAGCAACATACGTATACTCGCTTGACCGCTTTCTCTAACTTCTTCTCACTTTCTTTGAGATATATATACACATTTACAGCTTCCTCTCGACCCCATATACCTATACATTTATTTCAAAGTCGCGCGCTCTCCTCTCGTCCTTTATTGCGTCTGCTGAACTTGTGTATGTGTACTCGACATTCGTTTTCACTACGAATCTTAATTAACCATGTATGTATATACGTATGTATGCGTAGATCATATACTTACACGTGAGTTTATTGTGTCGGTTTCTCATTAGCAGAGCGAAAAAATTGGGGCGTATTAACACTTGATATTTGAATAGCGTCGTCGTGGAGAAATGTCAGATTGAGAAACATGAACTTTCTCGCGATTTTGAAAAAAAAAATAATAATAATAATAATAATAGAGACGAAAAAAAAAGCTTGACGTCAATTGTCATTAGTAATTCTTTCGTTTGTCAAAACAATTTCTTAATTTGTTGCGCAATCCGAAAACTTTGACATTGTATTTTGAAACTTATCGTTACGATTATACTGACGTGCTATGAAAACTTATAATTTTTTTTTTAACGCTTTGCAATATTATTTAATAGGTAATTTACGATAATCGAATTTAAATTTTTTTTAATGTTGTATTTTTTTTTTAATTCTCATTTGTTTACAAGGTTTAAATTTACCGTAATAGTAACTGTTACGCTTGGTTGACTGCTTTAAAAGTCAACATTGGGGTCAACACTTTGAACTTAAGTGAAAAAAAACTTCCGTTTCAAATAACGAAAGTCATATTTAATTTTTCACTTACTATTTGAAAAAAAAAAAGGAAAAAATTAACGTCTTTTATTTATTTTTTTATTTTTTTGTAAAAATCTCACGTGAGACCATAAAACCAGAAATAAGATGAAAGCGAGATATGAGGGAAAGTTAGACATATGTTTCTTATATGACAATCATTGTATTGGTTGTTCTTTAGTCTGACACTGACATAGTCATAATTTCTTTACGATTGTTTGTATATTAGCGGAAATCCTTTAATTTTGTAACAACACAAACTGGACAGTTTGTCATTTATTATATTTGCTGACCTTATAATTCATATTCTTATGAATGGAAACAGAGACAGTATGACATTGAATTGTGGCAGGCTCTTATATGGTATACTGCTTATTGTAAGCTACTCAATTTTCATTAATTTCAAAAGCTACAATAATTTTCAAATCATAAAATAATAAAACTAAGCATTGATTGAATAAATTTATTATCAATGTAATTTAAGTTATGTAATTGCTTATAATTTAAAAATAATTAAAAAAAATACAATTATAATTATCTTTATATTTCAGACAAAATGTGGTTAAATTATTTAACTTTGTTATGCCTGTCGAGTTACGCACTTGCCACGCAAGTACCTTACGTGGCACCAGTAGCTTCTGCTTCGTCTTCAGCTTCTGCAAGCCAACCAAATCAATATTCTTGGCAAGCAACTGATCTTGACTCGTCTGCAAGCTCAAATGCCGATTCGTTTCATCCGTTGACTTTTGACACCCCTAAGCCTTCTGCCGAGCCACTTGATTCTGCTGCGGTAAATCAAGATTTTTTTTAATTATCAAAATTTTTTGTTTTTAGTTTTATAAATGAAAATTATATCTTTAGGCGGAATCTGTGATTGACGATATCTTGGTATACAATCGCCAAGGACGTAATCTTGAGGGTTTCGATGAAGTTTACTCTGATCCAGATATTAAGAATGCACTTCAACTTGGAAATGACACACTTGCTCGATCTTACATTCGCGATAAATTGTGCTCCCTCAATTTGATGAGTGTAAGTAAAATATAAATGTGTATTCTTTTTAAATTTTACAGTGTTTTTATCAAAATTAAAATTTTTCAATTATCTTGAAAACTTTTCAGTGCGATGGTACCGAAGAAAGGCGTCCGTATTACTCTCCTCATCGCGACATTCACCCTCAAGAAGTAATTTATGCTCAGCCTGTTACAATTAAACCAGTAGGCCGTCCTCTTCCAGCAATTCCAGTCAAACGACCGGGCGGTTTGGGTCTTATTCCCAGACCTCCTGGCTTTGGATCGGGTCCGATATACTCAGGACCTCCTCCTCCTCCTCCGCCTCCATCCTTTACTGGACCCTCATACGTAGGTCACCCACCTGCAAGCTTCTCTGGACCCTACCCTAGCTACAAGAAACCAGGTGTCTTCCAGGCATCGAAACCAATTTACGAGCCAGGTCTTACTGACGGTGCCATTGATTACGATGACAAATTCATCAATAAGAAGCAAGTGGTAGTACAAGCCGATGCAGCAGTGCAGCAGCATGTGCACCACCATTATCATCATGGCGAAGGTAGTGGATCAGGTAGTGTAGCACCTATAATCGGACCTGGCCCAATTGGCAACAACGCCTTCAACAACTACGGCTACGGAAGTGGCGGTAGCAGCTCGTATAACGATTTTGAAGAATTCAAGAAAAACTTCAAGGTCAAGAGTCCAACCTTAGGCAATAGCCTGACTGGTGCTGCATCGAATAACTATGCGGATCGTTATCAATCGTATGACAAACCGAAACCAAGTTTTTCAGGAGTTAAAGGTGGTAAAGTCTTGCATACTGGTAGCAGCCAGTTTAACTCGGGATTTAATGGTCTTACTGGTAACGATTACACTGGTAATGGTTTTGCATCAAACAACAACAACAACAACAACAACAACAACAACAACAACAATTTTGGTTCGAATTATGAATTTGGAGAAGGTATTGATAACAGCTATGAAGACTGCGTCTGTGTACCTTACGACAGATGCGCAACACTTGATCAAGCTGGTCGTAAAGATGATCTCTACTTGGCTATTGATCCTCGTAACGTTAACAAAAATATCGATGCTGAGACTGAAGAAGTTGTTGTTACCGATGGCAATGGTACCATGAGTGTTCTCAGGGTTCCTAAAAATGTTAACGAGACTGAGCAGTTGCAACAGAAAAAGGATGATGAGAAAGGAGCTGATGATAAATCTGTGGATGGAGATAGCAAGGATGAAAAGAGAACAAAAAGGGATACTACTAGTGTTGCTGACAAGAAAGATGAAGCTCAAAGCGTAAGTTTTTTTTTTTTTTTTACAAAAAATGATTGTTTTTTTTTATTTAATTTTAAGAAAATTTATGTGGTGATTGTTGACGTATATGTAGCATAAAATTAAATTTAATATTGTATATTTTGCAATGTTACAAATGCACAAATATTAATAATTGTTGGTGTTGGTTTATATAATGACTTTTTTTAACATTTATTACTTTTGACTTGACTATTTGAAAATCATCAGCATTTCTTACTGTTTTAGTTAATTTAGCAAGACGATGACGAACTTTTAATTTTCTTGACAGTTTCTTTATTAACAGGAATCTTACGAAAAAAACAAAAAAATCTTTCATAACGAATCTGGGACTCGAAAGTGTCGATATAGCTATATAGTCATAAAACTATAGATTTAAAAGAAAAAAAAAGACTGTTTGAAATAATTAAAAAAAGATTAGTCACGTGAATATCATATATTATAAATCTATGGAGAGAAAGTCTTCGGGGTAATATCATCGGATTATATATTAGTTGATGTTTGTCTCTCTCTCTCTCTCTTTCTCGAGAATCATGGCTCATGTGAAATTGTGACATATAGTTTATCTGACGCTGAGAGAGGATTGGCTAACCAACTCTACGTCTCTTAACACACACACACACACACAGACACACACACACAAATCTTCCCACAACACATACACACTTGACACATAAACACTACTTGATATCTCCATCGCGGCTCTTTTCTCTCTGACTCATTACAGCGCCTACTCGGCCAACACGGGGACAAGAGACTCAACTTGAAACCAACTTTCGGCGTCAGCTTTGGACTGCCCCAAGGAGGAGCTGGCTCGTATCCTATTAATTCTTACGGGGGAGATCCTTTGGTCAATCCTTATCCCGGTTACGGTGCCGGCGGTAATCAAGGCCTTAATTTAGGCCTCGTATCGGTCAATCCCTTGGTTGCAGTCCAAGTTACAAAAGACGATTACGGCGACAAGGTCGTTAAACCGTTTGTCAATCTTCACGTTACTCCAAATCAAGGACTTGTCAATAAGCTCGGCCACATACTTGCCCACAAAAAGGAAGCTCTACTTGGTGGAGGTCACTATGGCGGCCACTATAATTACGCTCCAAATTATTATCCCGCTGGATCACATTATTATCCCTCACCTGGTCCCCATCATTATCCAAGCTACAATCAAGGACCTGTACACTTTGAAAAACCTCACCATCATAATCACCAACACCAACACCAACACCAACATCATCACTATCATGAAAATCAATACGGATCATCATCCTACGGAGGAATAAACCACCAGAGTCAATACAGACCACCTTACGCAGGAAATTATGGAAATAATTTTAGGCCTTCGTATGGAAGTAATAATCACGAATATCAACATAGACCACCATACGGAGGAAATTACGGTTACGATTACGACGATTACGATTACTCGGGCTACGGAAGTTACGATTATTATAGAAACGCACGTACCAACATAAGTTCAGAAGCTCGTGATTCAGAGCCCCAACGTATAAAAAATAAATTACCAAATCAGAAATCATTAGATGATAATAGAACCGCTCATAAAGTCAACTTTCCCGATCGAAGAAAGCGTGACGTAATACAAGAGGTAAGATTTTTAGATTTATAAAGAGACAACACGCGACACAAAAAAAAAAAAAAAAAAAAAAAAAAAAAAAAAAAAGAAAAAGGTGATCGTCAACGACTAGATGAGCTTTGCTGATTAAAAGGAGACAACGACATCACAGTAAAGCTCGACGACTTAGGTCCAGACTCAAGCAACATATATGACGTCAGACAGATAACACATAAAACATTTATTTTGGACTACTTTTATATTTGTATATTTCATATGACTAACAGTAGGACATAAGAAGAGCTGTATTATAATTATGCATAAATGCATGTTAACAGCTTTTATGAAATCGTAGAGCTTCATAGATTTAGTTAAATTCATTTAGATGCGTATACATATATA